>PITA01004311.1:0-83503 GCA_004023965.1 Spilogale gracilis
AATCCAGGGACCAACACTGGCTTTGCTAGTGACCAAGCTCTCACTTGGCTTTTCTGTACTTCAACTTCCTGAAAAGTTTTAAAGCAGGTACATTATAACCTGCCCAGAGCAATTCAAGGAGCAAGCAGACAGCTGAACAGAAGGCTTTCTATAAGACAAGCCACTGAAAAATGTCTTGGAGCTAACTGCTGCCTTTTCTCAAAAAGGCTGCAATATCTAAAAAATATCCAAGCACTTTTGACACTCAGATGTTTTTCACTGAAATTTATTGCATTTTCTTGATGTGCTCATCCCAATAGAATTAAAAAGCAATCTGTCACATTAGGTGAAAATATTTTTAATCAGTGACATTTAGCACTACCCACCAGGACCACTGGATTTCACAGGTTTCTACTGAAGACACGCACAAAATAAACAGATCTTCCTTTCTATAATAGGATAAACAATGCCGCATGACTGAACACAGGTAAGCACTGAAATCTTTCAGATAATTTGGGAGGAAATGTTACTTTTGTCTCCTCTTGGGTTTCTGTCTTGGTAAAAGAGCAAAGAGGACTTTAAATAGTTCAAAGTTCCTTTCTTAGAGGTCATGAGCTTCACATACTCAGGCAGCCCTACATGTCTCATTATGGAAGGCAGAGACCATGATAAACACCATTCGTCAGTCTGTCTGGTTTTTGTTTCTTCCACTTCGTGCAATACCTAATCTTAAGGTTCTCAAAAATCATTTAATTCGATCCTTTTCTAGGCAACAATTACAGAAATCACTTGTTTTATGTCTTCAAAAGGCTATAATACTTAAAAGTAAAGGCCAAAGACAGCCTTGAAAATCACATTCGAAGAAGGGAGAATGTAAATGGAATTAGATATTCCACGTGTTGAGAAATGGGACCAAGTTTGTGGCTTAATGGATTTAAATCCTAACTTTTTTGACTATTCAAAATAGTATCTATTTCAAGCTGAGTTTGTTGCCAAGCTACTCTTTTTTTAAAGTACAGCAAGAGATGCTTGTTGTAGAACTCTGTAGCAATGCAGAATGAACGAGCCATGTCCCCACCATGAGTCCCTCCCCCTGGGTCCCCAGTCCAATTCCCCAGCAGTAACTGCTTAAGAATTTGTGTACCCTTCTAGACATTTTCACTGCATGTACCAGCGTGTTTTCACACACACATATGGAATTAGCATACACTCTGTGTCCTCGGGACGCCTTGGTGGCTCAGCCAGTTAAGCGTCTGCCTCTGGCTCTGGTCGTGATCCCAGAACCCTGGGATCGAGGTCCACCTCTGGCTCCCAGCTCAGCAGGAAGTCTGCTTTTCCCTCCAACCCTCCCCCTTGCTCGTGTGCTCTCTCTTAAAATAAATAAAATCTTAAAAGAACAAAAAACAAAAAACACCGTGTTCTGTAATCTCACCATACATCCAGCTAGTCTGTAGCAAGGAACCTATGAGGTGAGGTGTCTTTTGTGCAGGGCTATCAATGCGCTGCCTTCCTGGGGCAGTACAGAGAATAGGGACAGGGCGGTTCCTTCCAATATGAAATCCTGAAGATGAGTATTTAGGGCACTAGGGCTTATTCATGTGCCAGTCTCCTTCTGAGCAAGAGAAAAATCATCACTCATTTAACCCATTCCCACAGCCATCTCCCCTCCAGCAACCTTCAATTTGTTCTCTATAAAAGTCCGTTTCTTGGTTTGCCTCTTTCTCCCTCCCATGTTCACCTGTTTCATTTCTTAAGTTCCACATATGAGTAAAATCATATAGTAGTCATCTTTCTCTGACTTGACTCATTTCGCTTAGCATAAGACACTCTAGCTCCATCCACATCACTGCAAATGGTAAGATTTCATTCTTTTGCATTCCATTGCATATATACACAACATCTTCTTTATTTATTAACCTGTCAGTGGACATTTGGGCTCTTTCCATAGTTTGGCTTCTGTTGACAGTGCTGCCATAAACATAGGGGTGCAGGTGCCCCTTCAAATCACTATTTTTGTATCCTCCTGGTAAATACCAGTAGTGCAATTGATGGGTCGTAGGGTAGTTCTACTTTTAACTTTTTGAGGTATGGTAATACTTTTTTTTTTTTTAATTTATTTGTCAGAGAGAGAGCAGAAGCATGCAGAGTGGCAGGCAGAGGGACAGAGAGCAGCAGACTCCCAGCTGAGCAAGGAGCCTACTGTGGGACTCGATCCCAGGACCCTGGGATCATGACCTGAGCTGAAGGCAGGTGCTTAACCGACTGAGCCACCCAGGCATCCCGCCATACTCTTTTCCAGAGTGGCTGTATCAGCTTGCATTCCCACCAACAGTGTAACAGGGTTCCCCTTTCTCTGCATCCTTGCCAACAACTGTTGTTTCCTGTGCTGATTTTAGCTACTGTGACAGGTATGAGGTGGTATCTCACTTTGGTCTTGATTTGCTTTTCCCTGATGATGAGTGAGGTTGAGTATCTTTTCATATATCTGTTGGCCGTCTGTATGTCGTCTTTGGAAAAATGTCTACACATGTCTTCTGCCCATTTCTTAACTGGATTACTATTATTATTATTTTGGCTGCTGAGTTTTAACAAATGGTGTCAGGAAAACTGGACAGCAAAGTGCAAAAGAATGAAACCAAAACACTTTCTCACACCATACACAAAGATAAATTCAAACTGGGTGAAAGACCTAAATGTGAGACAGGAATCCATCAAAATCCTAGGGAATAGAGGCTGCAACCTCTTTGACATCAGTTGTAGTACAATTTCTTACTAAGGGTTATGTCTCCTGAGGTAAGGGAAACAAAAGCAACAACTAACTTTTGGGACTACAGCAAAATAAAAAGCTTCTGCAGAGTGAAGGAAACAATCAACATAACTAAAAGGCAATCTTTGGAATGGGATAAGATATTTGCAAATAACATAGCTGATAAAGGTTTAGTATCCCAAACCTGTAACAAACTAATCAAACTTAACACCCAATGTTTTTTGAGAGCCAACTTCCTCACCGCCCATTCAATCTTCAACGCGCCACGGTCCACCCATGGTCCCCTCGGCCCCGAATGAGGCTGGAGTCATGCCCCCTCTCCTGGACCTCTAGATACCGACTCTCCCAGAGCCTGCCCCTCCCACCCCATTCCTGGAGGCCAGCTCCATCTTGGGCGCCCTCCTCCTCACACTCTTCACAAGCTGTCCTGTCCACCCTTGTGACATGACCTCCATCTGACCTCTCGATCCTAAGGCCAGCCCTCCTAAATTCCAAAGTCACATATCTGACTGCCCATATTCAAGTCATGTCAAACCTGTCCCAAACTCATCTCTTCTGCTTTCCCACATCCTGTGCCATATCGAATGGTACTCTGTGCACTCATTCACCAAAGCCCGACACGTGGAAGCCACGCTGGTCCTCTCCCCGGGGCACTGCCCCTCTCACACAAAGCACCCCTCTGCCCCCATCTTTGTGCTGAGGTTCACTCGGGCCAACACGTCCCTCCTTTCCAAAAAACATCTACTTGACACATACATAATATTATATACAAAGTCACCATCGCAGATTTTTACTTATTATTGTCTTTATTTAAAATATACTTAATTCATGCCTTAAATACATTTAATACATAAAAAACTCTGTTACAAGGCATACTATAACAAACAGCCATACACCTATCACTCAACCCAAGAACTGAGTGTCACTAACAACCTGCATCCACCCACGTGTCCCTCTGCGATCCGCTCCACTTTCCCTCTCAGGGTTAATTCTGCTGCTAAACTGTGGTTTATCATTGTTACTTTTTTTCTTTTTATCTGTGAAAAGTCTTTACATGTGGCTAGACAGTATATTCTTTGGTTTTGCTTGTTTGGGGGCTCCATAAAAATAGCATCATAGCACGTGGTCTCCTGGAAGCTGCTTTGGTTGCTTATTTCCTGAGATCCATTCTTACTGTCCCATACAGCTGCAGTTCATTCCTTCCCACTACTAAATAATTCCCCTGAGTGTGAATACACCTCACTTATGGATCCATCTCTCTAGAGCTCTTCTCTTCTCTAGAGATGGATGGACCTCTCAGGGTTTCGGCTCTTGGCCATTATGAAGATGTTACCGTCAACGTTCCTGCCCACACCTCCAGGTACAGGTGTCCAAGTCTGTTAGATCCCCGAGGGGTGAGTTTGAGTTGTAAGCCAGATCCTAAGGCACTGCAGGAGTTCCACTCTGGGAGGGAGCCTTGTTTCCTGGGGCAGAGGTGCCTGGTCACATGCCCATACCATGACAGAGTTCTCACACAGCTCCTTCAGCACCCCGTATTGTCAGGCTCCTGGACTTCTGCAAGTTTCATGAATGTAAAATGGGATCGCATTGTTGTAATTTGTATTTCCAAACTCCGATGCGAAACGAACACGTTTTTTAAAAGCCATGTGTATTTCCTCTTCTGGGAAATGCCTTTTCCAGTCTAATTCTGCCCAGTTTCTTCTTTTCTTAAATAGGAACCCTCTATCCATTCTGTTTCCTAATCTTTTGTCAGTTAACTGAAATACAAATATTTCAAGTCATGGCTTGTCTTTTCACCACTTTAAATTGTTTATTACCTTAACATCAGTCTTTTAAAAAAAAGCTGATGCAATCACATTCACGTGAGGCAGAAACCAAATTTCACCTCTTTCCTTCAGATAAGCATTGCCGCAGCGCCCTGTGTGGTCCCAGTGCCCGTCCTCCCAGATGCACCAAGCCACCTCCGCCATGTTGTTAAGGTCAACACGCATGGGTCATCCTGCGGGCTCATTTCACAGTGCTGCTCGGAATGCCCACCTCTGCACCACACACAACAAAACTACTACCTTGTAACCTCTTCTTCACAGATGGGAGCACTCAGACATTCTCAGTCCTTTGTTTTTCCATATAAATTTAAATATGTGCTTGTCACACTGAACACAGCCTCTACTACGATTTCTGTTGGAAATGGCACAGATCAATTTGGGGAGACTGGATACATTTACAACCCTTCATATTCCTGTTCATGAATAAAGACAGCTCTTCTCTTGTTCCTACCTTGCTTTGTCATCTTTATCCTTCAAGTCCCAACTCAGGCCTTCATCTAAGCCTTGCCGCCCCAAAATACCTCTACTGCTGTCAGGACTAAAGGAGGCTAACTGTGTCTCATGTGATAACTTTTCAGATACCTGCAGTAGTCGAAGCCAAAGATGATACAGGCAGAGTGTGAGGTTTGGTCCTGGAGTGGTGGGACCACTCTCCGTGACTGAATTTCACGACTGGAGAGGAATGAGATGAGACACGGGGGTCTGAGATGTCCGTCTGTCCGTGTAGAAGGGGCAGCTGGATGTATGCTGTGCTCTTCAGGACGGAGCTTAGATGGGGATACTGACTCCATGAGACCGGCCACTAAACTACACATGCTAAGGAGGACACTAATGACAGGTCCTTGAGGACACCAGGATTTAAATGGGCAGAGGAAGGAAAAAACTCTGAGAATGACTAAGAAATGACCAAAACACAGAAGGATAACCAGAGAGTGATGCTAAGGGGGAAGCAGGGAAAGGAGAGTTTTGAAGACATGGGTCTGTATTGTCCAAGCCTAAGCAGATAACAGTCACCGGGAAGGCCACTGGGTCTAACCTCTGAGAGGTCACTGATGCCAGAAGAGGCAGGTGAAAACCTAAGTTCACTGGGTTCGGGAGAGAAAGGGAGAGCAGGTGGGGGCACACGGCAGACACTCAGGATCTGTTGAGGGCATGCTAAAGGAAAACACAAGGAAGGTGGATTATTCCCTACGTGCGTTCAGCTGTGAGTGCAGGGAGGAAAGAGGAGAATATCTCAAAGGAGAAATGGGTTGTCAGACACCCGATCTCCCCACCAACCCACAAACTGGAATCCTCGGTGCGGACAGCACAGCAAAGCTGCAGAGAGAGGAGGACCCAAGCAAGCACGTCCTTAGAGGGAAAAACTCTATTGGACCTTCAGTGAAAATGGAACAGTGAGTGGGTCCGTGTGACAGCCACGGACGGCGATGAGCAGAAGGGATCCCGAATTCACACGGCCACCGACCTGCCTTCTTAGTGTGTGACATACACAAGGGAGGGGTTTTCAACTTGCATTTTATATTCTTCCATGAATATGCTCAAACTCATATGAACTGTTTTTGTCTTTGGAAAAATAAAACAAAAAAAAGACATCCCTCATGGGATCAGATGAACAATACACTTAACAAAGCCATTCTGTCACATTACCAGCTGAGGGAAGAGATGGTAAATACTCAGTGAAATCAAGAGACTCTAAGCAACTCTCATTCTGACGAAATACATTCAAATATTCAGAGATTACTCTGTCACAGAAGAAGGTACCAAGAACAACACACGTGTTATGGAACAGAAGTCAGTCTCCCAACTAAGCGACTTGGGAAACCGAGACCCATTCTAAATCATGCACAGACTCTACCCACAGAAGCACAGAGCTGTGTTCGCTTTGAGGGCAAGCCATGGCCGGAACTCTCTAAGTCCGTTACTCTCTAAATCCACATGATACACCACAGATGCGGAGGGATCGCCTTCGAAGATTTTCTCCCTTTGTCTCCATGCACTTGAACGTACACTTGCTAGAAATGCTCTGGAAAGCCAGGCCAGCTTACACCAGAGAGCTGAGGGAGAGGACAGTTACACAGAACCGAGTACTAACAGTTCATAGGACATGAAGGTAGCTTCCCTGTTCCAGTCACAGTGTAGACGGGGGTCTAATCCTAGAAAGGGCACCTTGTACTGTCGGTCCAGTAACCTGCATTGCCCTGGGATCTTCCCATTCGTCTCTTCCCTTGCCAGGAAGACTAACCATGCTGGAGGCGCTACCCACTGAGCCCCACAAGGAGCCACCTTGAGTCAGAGCCCCTGCCACGTGCCCTATGTGCATCACCTCATTTATCTGCCTCTCAGGCCCATGACAGAGGAACTGGTATTGCTGTCCCCATTTTACAGATGAGAAGACAGTGCTGGAGACTAGAAGTAATTTGCTCGCATTGCAAACCCAGTGGCAAAGGCGAGATGTGAATCCAGGTAGGTCTGCTCCCAAAGTCCACGTTCCTAGCTGTTTCTCCAGAAACAACAGAGAACACATCAATGTGCTGTTCCTACACTGCAGGATGCCACAGCTGGGTCGGTGCAGAATTGGGGGTACGGAGTGGAATCACGATGCTCACTTATCCAACTGCACAGGGGACCCCAGCTCAGCTGAGAGACTGCTCAGTTCCAGAAAACAGCTAGCGACCCGGCGCAGCCACCTCCTCCTTCCTCTTAAGGGCAGAGCATATGAAACGCTAGGGGAACACTGCTGTGTTTGACCACACTAGGGCAAAGAGCCTGAGTATTTGTGAGCTGAGAGCAGTGAGAGCAGGCCTTCTGCCAAAGGGACTTCTGCATCCATGTAATCAGGACTTCAGAAAATGAAAATGAGGTCTTCCAGAGGGAGAGCAGAGTTATACTTTCTTCCCTGTCAGACTCTACTGTTGCAAACGTTTATATTAAAATGCCCCATTGTGTATAGTGTGATTTTGCCAGGGGGTGGGGTGTCACACTTTTCTGTACATCTCTCTATTCAGCTAAGTCTCGGGCCTTCTATGACAGCAAGAGAAAGAAAAAAAAAAATACTAGCAAGTGGCCTCCTAGATACAAGGGAAAAATAAAAAAAGCAAGCCGACTTGCTTTGAAATGTGAAAGACCTCTATCTCCAGCTTGCCCCGTGTGGAAGGACCAGGAAAAACCACCAGAGCTGTGCGTGCTGCTCTTCATTCAGGGTCCCCTGGAAAGGAGCCGCGTGCTTTCCAATGAAACAGGAAGGCCCTGCTCTTCCACAGGGTTCCACTGAACAGCTTTCCAAAGCCTGAAGCAGAGCAAAGGTCGCCCAGGGGCAGCCGGGCTTGACTGCTGCTGCTGTTCATTTAAAGGCACTCTAGACTCTACTTCCTTGAGGATCCTCAAGCAGAGAAAAGGATTAAAAAAAAAAGAAGAAGTTACTCTGTGTCGTATCCCAAGATGGGTCCCAGCCATTTCTCAACCTCAGCCACAGACATGTTTTTCCGCAGAGCATAATCCTCAATCTGCAAAAGATTAAAAGGAGCACATCACACCAAAATGGTAAGACTTTCTGAAGTGAAGTTGCCACAAGATTCGCTAGGAGACGCGAAATGCCTTCCATTTCTTGTCTTAATAGCAATCTACTGAGCTAAATGGAGATGGATATTTATCTAGTCACCAAGTTGCCTTGTTCTCTGCGCAGGAAACAGCACGCAGTATGCTTCTGGTGTGGAGACGCTGGCTGAGAGCCATGGGGGCGTGGCTGTGTAATGGGAGCACAAGGACCGGGGTAACGAGCTGATACCAAATTAAGACATTATCTGGGGGTCAATTTTGTGATGCCTTCCCTTCGTTCTTACTCTCATTCACATGTAAAGTAAAACAGGCCCTTCGGTTCCATTCACGACAAGTCAAGCACCTGCAGACGCCATACACAACAAAACAGGTAACTTACCTGATCCTTGGAAATTTTCCCCACTGAAAAGTATTTGGACTTCAAATTGGAGAAGTAAAGGCCGGATACTGCTGAAGCAGGTGCCATTGCTAGGGATTCCGTTAACCTAATGCCTGGAGAGAACAACATAGGGGGGAAATGCTGATTTCTCCAATGCTTAGCATTCAGGCCTAGCGGTTGGCAGCACCCAATAAACTCTTGTTTAGGAAGGAACAGGTGAATGAAAGTGGGCTCATGTCTCTGAAGTAGGCATACAACACAGCAGGAAATTCAGGCCAATCTTCTCTAACTCAGGGGGACAGGCCTGGAAAAGATCGTCTGTACCCATCCCCCCCACAGCTGCCGCTCCCTTACCACCAATCCTCCACTCTCATTCCTCATGCTCCTATGCCTGAGCCTCTCAGAGGACGAGCGCCAACCCTGGGAGAAAGCCAGCGTCTGGACCCTAGGCTCCTGACCCTGAGGATAACCAACAGTTGGGCCTTGAAAACGAGCCCACTGCAGTCTTTGGAGGGAGCACTGGGCTGTCCCATCTAAGCTACTTATGGACAAGGAACAGAGCAGCAGGAAGCTTAAATACTTTGCCAGAGATCACTGGGTAGCTTATGGCAGGGAAGGACTTGAACAGGTATCTTATGGTTCCAGGAGTCCATGCCATTCCTACCAGTGTACATCCAAACGCTGCAGTCCCTCACCAGAACCCAAGTCCCTTTCACCTGATCGGCACTGATGGTATGCTTCTGATTCACTCAATGACACCACTGATTGTGTTTATAAAGTGTAAAAGCAAGGAGGGAAGAGCTAAGGGGCCGGAGCAGCGTCCAAAGACATAGTCTATGAGTGACGAGAGGAGGAGGTGACGTGAACTACGTCCCTGAAGGCTACAAAGGTTGCTAATGGAGAGGTGAGAGGCAGTGACAGCCCCGTGGCAGGGAATCAGGCAGGAGATGGGTGGGCTGTATGGCAAGCTGAATTCTCATCCATTACAGGTTCAGAGAAAGTTACAGAAATTGATCGATCTAAAAGTGGGGGTGTGGGACGACTATTCAATAATAGTCGTAAAAAAGTTTGATCAACAGCGGGACGTGAGAAAGGACAGGATTTCCTTCTGAGCCTTTCCACGTGTTGACACGTGTGGCCCCATGTGCACTGCTGTGACAGGAGCACACCCGCAACCCACACAGGGCAGGAGGGCACCCCCCGCTCCCCGCACGCACCCGTGCACCGCTCCACGTTGGCGAGCTTCCACATGGTGAGCTTCTCACTGTGGTCAGGCTGGCTGGGATAGCCAGGGGCCGGCCGGATGCCCCCGTAGCGCAGCCGCCGCAGGTCGGCGACATCCAGCTGCTCGCAGCGGCAGTAGGCCCACAGCTCCCTGCGGACCCGCTCATGGAGCTCCTCCGCGAAGGCCTGCAGCGGGAGCGAGGTGTGCATGGGTGAGGCAGGAGCCCCCTGCCGCAGAGCCCCCGCCTCACCCGCCTTCAAAGCAGACCGGGGCGCCCCCCCCTCGCCTGCACTGCATGTGGGAGGAACAGGGTGAGAGGGACCGGACTGGATTCTCAGCTCGCCTGCCACTCCATTAGCCGCCTTCCACCCAGTTTTGGTGCCAGTTCTGGCTCTGACGTTTCCTCTTCAAGGACCTGGGGATTCCAGGGCCCTGAACTGAAACATTTCAGGGGCCACGAGGAGACGCGGGGACCATTATAGCTGCCAGTGCCTCCCCTGTCAGCCTCGGGAAAAGGAGAGGGGACCCCAGCATCGCACAGGAAGATGAGGAATGTACAGTGCATCGCAACGGGGGAAGGAAGAGCCCTGGCATAGAAATCTGTCCTGAGTTTTTCAGCACCTCAGGAAGACGTCACAATAAGCAAAGGGAGACATCACAACCACAGGGAAGACATCATGGTTCTAAGAACAGCTATAAACTGGGGCATCGCTGGAGCGTTCCCTTGCCCAAAAGACTGTGTGTGAGAGCAATTTGAGAAAAGCTGAAATAAAACTGCATGTGATGCTAACGCCAGCTCCACCTGATGCAGTAAAAACAAAACAGCAGGATGTGGATGCAAGGGTTGCTCAGCACCTGGCACGTCAGCACTGCCCACCCCGTGCCCGCCGCTCTACCTCCGCCAGCCGGTCTCCCAGCGCCTTGACCATGATGCTGCTGTAGTCGTCACACTCCCGCTCGTAGGCCTGGCTCAGCTCCTCCACCCCGAAGCAGGCGACGGCAAACAGGCCCAGGTAGTCGCGGATGCCGGAATGCAGCGGGGCAATGAAGTCCGAGAGGCAGTGGTACGCGTCCGTGCTGGCAGAGTCCTTCTCGGCCTTCACAGCCAACAGAGAAGGACGGGCCGTCAGCACGGATGCGGGAGCAGCGCGCAACACACAGCAGTCCGGTCTCTTCAGACGGATCTAAGCTTCCCACAGGGAGGTCTGTTTGTTCGCTGTTACAACCCCAGTACTTAGAAGAGGGCCTGATATGTAGCAAGTATTCAATAAATATTTGTTGAATCAACAAGTGAGTTAAGATTCTAAACAAATACATGACATGACATGACAGACAGTCAAGAAACCACTGAATTTGCTCCTTCCCACATTTACTGCGTGACTCGAGGCACTGGGCTAGCAACCAGAACACTAAGCACTCACATAAAATAAGTTTTCTCCCGAAGGTATTTTCAATGCAAGATCAACATTAAATCCAGAAGTTAATCCAAAAGGGATCTACTAAATGCATAAGCCTCTACTTAGCATCAGCAGACGCGGTTCAGCAAACTTGCGGTCAGCAGCCCAGGACCCCATGCTGCCGGCCATGGTGGTGGCTCGGGAGCCTGCGGAGGCCGTCCCTGGGCTGGCCTGACACCAGAGTTCAGCAGCCTCGCTCTGGAATCTCTCCTCCAGGCCAGGTGCCCGTCCTTGCCCGTTCCTCATGCCCAAACAGTGACAGACTGCGCCCTGCACCAAGCAGACAGCTATGGTCCTATACATATTTCACAGCCAACAAATACTTGCTGGGGAGATCAACAGCTAGTAACTGTTAACGTCGGCCAGTATTCTTGGTGCTATATGTGAATTCACTAACTTCACGCTGCCAACCGCCACGGGACGCTATCAGCTCCATTTCACAGACGGGAAACCTGAGGCAGACAGAGCTGGCTGGGGGTAGGTCTGGGGGTCGGACACCAGAACCCATGCTCTGGACCGCTGTACAGCATATAATGCTGGCTCATTAATTGATGAGTGGCACACCGGAGGCTTCAGAGCTATTATTTGCTTGGCGGCTCTGGATCAAGCACAGCCCAGCTGACACCACACAGAGCATGGCTACGCAGCCAGAAGGTGTTCGATAATGGCCCCTGAAGTGTCACAGACCGTGGGGACCACTATGCGGGGAGGAGTGGCTTTCCAGCTGCACTCTGTTCATCAACCATTCTTTACCGACAGATGCCAGAGGGAGACACGGAGCTTCCTGGCACCGCACAGAGAGACAGGTTATAGAACCCCAGAGCAGTGAAGAGACGGCCACTACAGTCACTGAGACAGAGCAGTAACTAGCTGCAGCCAGAATCTTCCGGAGCACTGGATGAAAAGCTCAGCAAGGGCTACCTGAATGTGTAACATATGCACATGGAGAAGTCATTCTGTTAAATGCCCTAACACGGTCTGCCATAGCCTGCCTGGTCCCAAACAGTGCTGGACATAAAAACTAGGCCAGGGCAGAGGTTTGTGACCCGAATTACAGCTGCAGAAGAAAAGTCCCCAGCTGGCCAGTGGGGGGGGGGAGGGTGGGAGTGGAACCCTAAGCCGGCGGCCTCGTGTTCTGTGGTGTCAGAGCCTCGGTACAGACAGGAATTGGGGAGCTGCCCTCCCTGATCTTATTATGGTAGCAACGTCCCAGATTGAAAAATCTCATCAGGTGCTGTTATACCCGGCATTATGAATTGCATGGTGGTTAGGATTAAAAGCAATACTATTGCTTCTGAATGACCGAAAATGGAAGTGAAACTTGCAGGATGATACACGGCAATCCTGCTAACGGCTCTGGTGAGCTCTGGCTCCAGCGCTGGAGGAGGACAACTACGTCTCATCGCAGCCACGGGGACACGCACACGGAATCTGCTCTCCAGGTTGGGACACAGGAGAGGCAGGCGCCTTGAGAAATGCCGGTTCTGGCACACCGAGGGAAGCCAGTGCAGGGAAGTAATAGCTACGGGGTGTGGATGAGCTGGGCTCTCCCCTCTCAAGCTGCGGACTCAGCAGCATCTCCATCAGCCTCCCTCCCCCACCCCCTGTGGAATGAAAATGTCAACGGACTATGGCAAGGCGGTGGGGAAATGAAGACGGCCCATCCAGCACCCGACTAAGCACCTAGCCCCTCAAAGGCATCCAGCAAATGTGTGCTTCCTGTCTTCCCCTTGAAAGGGGAGCCATCGGCCTACTTTAATACTATGCACGTATACAAACCAATGTTTTTGATCAAGGAAACGTCCATCTGTGTGTGACCACTGATGTAGCAACGGCGTGTCTCACCGGCCTGTCCACACCACCTCAAACACGTCCACACCACCTCAAACACGCCTCTCCTGGTGCGAGGGGTTAGCCTCTCCACCCACACCGACCCCTTCTCACCACTGTCCTCACAAATGCCTGTGAGTGGTCTTCTGGGGTGAGGTGAGGCAAACCTGTTGTGTATACATGGCTCAGGCTTGTGTAATTCTCATTAACGTTTTTTTTCCCCCCCAGCAGCGCATGGCTCCCCATACCTGCTGCCTTAGCCCATGGAAGGTGGCTATGGGCTCTGCGGCCTGTGGCACTGCGTCCTCCGCATACAGGTGGATGTCGTCTTCCACACTCTGCGCTGGCCAGAACCCCACCACGCCCCTGGCGCGGAGCTTCTTCTGACTGATCAGCACCTCCAACATGCTTTGGGCATCATCATACACTTTTTTAGCCTCTTCACCTATTAGGAGAACATGGTGAGATTTCACTTAAAAATGCCAATGACAGTCAGCAAAAAACACTTCTTTTTAAAGCCACTCCTCCTTCTCAGCCATCCTTTTCTGCCCCCTTCTTTCACCCCAAATATTTCACTACTGCTTGTCCCTGGGGCAGAGAGCCCAACCTGGGGCTCCCCAGCAAGTGAAGCCGGCCAGATCCTTCCATCACTGACCTTCCTCATGCACCCATCAGTCCAGGGACCTCTCAGTGGCCCCGGGGCCATGGAACGGGTGGAGGAGGGAAGTGTGGGCCCCACCCCTCAGCAGTGGTTCCAGCACTGCACCTGGGTGGCTGTCCCCTACCAGGCTCCTCTCAGCCCTAACCTCAACCTCCTAGCAGGACAGCCCTCCACCTTGCTCTCCTACGGCTCTCTCCTAATCCTCTAAGAAGCTTGGCATGCTGATCCCATGTTTCTGGGGGTGGATTCTGGGGGTGGGGCTAGGCCGGAGAAGTGGGGCCAGCAGTTTAGCAGCTCACCCACATCTCCAGCTTCTCTCCCCCTCCCCCCAGCAGTGCTCCAGGTACAACGGACTCCTGGCATTTCCCCCAATGGGCACACATGACTGTGCCTTCTCATCCTCTGTCTCCTCTACCCGAGACACCCTTTTCTTCAGGGACATCTCATATCCCCAGTCCCAGTCCCTCCCACTTCATCTTCAAAAAGCATGTCACATACCACCTCCCCCAGGAAGCCTCCCCTGACTGCTCAGTCTGAGGTCTGTCTCGCCGTATTGTGTCCACAAATGCCCTGGGCTTAGCCCTGTGGCAGGAGCTTGCTAGGCTGTGCAGAAATTGCTGGTCGCTGATGGCCACACAAGCTCTGAGCCACGCACTGGAGGGCAAGGGTACCCCCATTACCTTCTGTTTATCCCCGGTGTCCAAAACAGAGCCTGCCTCGAAACTGACAGCGATAAGCATTTATCAAAGAACAGATCAACAAAATGCCCAATTATGCCATAAGTAAGGACCAAACTATAGCAGTTTAAAACCATGGAAGAGCTGAACAGGTCAGCGATAACCTATGTTAGACGTTAGATTACAGCGATAAACTATATCCAACAGAACCCAAGCCCTCCGCTCACCACCCCTTCTCATCTTCAAAGTCCCAACACGACGTCCCAAACAACAGCAGAAAGGAAGGGCTTACTGAACTCACCTACAGTTCTGTCCTTGAATATCTTGGGAAAGTTTCGATTCGGGTACTTGCCCCGGAGCTGCCAGACATCAAAAAAAGGTTTCCAGTCGATATAGGCCACCAGCTTCTGCAGGTCATAGTCTTCAAAGACCCGAGTCCCAAGAAACGTGGGCTTCACTGTAAAGAGAGGTCCTGATATCAAGGCCAATGCCAGGCCCTGGGGCATAGCACCCAACACACACGGCCACCGGCCATCAGCCTGCATGTGAAGCTTCCCTGGGCGGCTCGTCCCTGCTCTGGGACGCCCCCTTCTCTCTCCCCTCTGTTGCCTACAGGACTTGTTTTACAAAGAATGGAACTTTAAATGATCAGGGAGAAGGAGTTAACTCTACAGTGAATCTTAAATCAAACCATTCTTCCCGGGGAGCTGACTGTCTACACCGCCCTTGGAAATTCTTCCCTCAGCCCTTCAGTCCAAAAGAGACCTGGGTTTCTCTTCCCTTGCACAAATGAAGACAACACAATAAATGCCACTGCAGAAACACACATACAGTAAGCCACTTAGAAAAATGTTAGAAACACAAATCAATCATCTTTACCCCTCAGCGCTATATACGTATGCAGGCAAAATATAAGGAAATGCATGGACACACAAGGCATCAAATTCAGGATCCTGCGGGGGAGGGAGAGCACTACGGTGACTTCCACTACGTATGTGCTGCTTTTTGTTTTTAAATGGGCACCAGGTTCTTCTTTTTTTCTTAAAGAATTTATTTGTCAGAAGAGAGCACAAGCAGGGGGAGTGGCAGAGAGAGAAGCAGACTCTCCCGCTGAGCAGAGGGCCCAGCGTGGGACTTGATCCCAGGACCCTGAGCTCATGACCTCAGCCAAAGGTAGACACTGAACCGACTGAGCCACCCAGGCGCCCCCACACCAGGTTACTTCTTAGATGGCTAGCGCGTTTACATGGGTGTCCAGCGTCCTCTTCTTTACACCTCCCTGCGAGTCTAATATAGGCTGTAAGTGAACTGATGACAAAGAATTCAGAGACAGATGGTGCCCTGGGGCCCTCTGGGACAGCAGGAGCAGCATTCCTGCACCCCACCTCCCCCAGCCTGTAGGGGTCAGGCCAGAGCCAGATGCCACCACCACACCGCCACTTCCTGGCCTCCATGTCCTCGGTTCCCTGCTCTGAAAACAGGGATCAGAGAACTTACACTCTCCTACTCTCATCTCAGGTGCTCTGGGGTAACACCAAAGCCTCCAGAGCATTTTTGTGTGATCAGATAGTCAGAGGTGGACGTGAGAAAGAGAAAAAGTATAGGGAAAGAAGGAGGTGCTTCTTAATTCCACCTGGAAATCTCTCTCTCCACACATGCTCACGGTAGCTCTTTCTCACTTGTTGCTGGCCATCTTTTTCCTATTCAGAACAATCTCTTCTTCATAATATTCTACCGTGTGATGTGCTTGACCATTAAGAAGAAACTATAGAGTTCCTCTGGATGAGTGCTCCCCCTTCTCTTGCAGTCACTGAAGAACGCTGCTCTGGAATTTTACCACCAAGGATCTTGAGAGAAGAGCCCTTTCTCCCTTTAGTGACTTCCTGCGACCATTGGAAGACCGGGATGTCCTCAGAAACATCTCTGTGGTCTGTACCTCAGGGTCTCGGCCCTTCTGAAGCTGCAGGTGCAGAGCCCCACTGCGGCCCTGCCCTGGGAATAGACAGCCATTCGAAAAGTGTCACCAACAATGCCTTCAGAGGGCTGTCTCTGCTGAATGTTTGTGATGTATGACTGGGTTAAAATAGGACTTTCCCTTGTGATGTTTTTCTAACTTCATAGCAAAAGGTAAAGGGAAAATAACAGTTGGACTATACAGTGATTTACATTTTTCCAAAGTCGATCTTCTTTAATCCTCACAACCTTCCACAGGGTAACTCCTTCTTACAAATCAGAAACTGTCAACCATGGAAGTGAGATGTTCAAGGTCATTCAGTGATAGGGAGCCAGGAGCCAAACTGCCAAACTGGGAAGAGAACCCGGACCTCCTGACTCCTGCTGCAGCATTCCTCCTACTCAACCAAGCTGAACTCAGCAGGACTGAAATTAGAACCAATCCCACCGAAATTTCCAACTTAACACTCTCCACTCCGCCGAGCATATGCAGAACACAGATGCTGTGAGCAAGGAAAGCAGATCTGAGGTATCACCTTGGAAATACAGATTCAGTGACAGAGCCCCTGTCCAACCCTGTCTCAGTTCTTCATTTGACCTCATGCCTCTCTGAGCATGTCAAAAACACCGTCCATATTTTATTCCCTCATGAACACCTCCGTAAGTCAAGAGACATGGCTGGAAATAAGAAAGGGAAAAAAACCAAAAGACATAGAAGAAAGCATTCTGAGAGAGAACGGGAAAGAATGAACAACAAATAGGAGCTTTTGCTTTGCTGGAATGTTTTGAAGGTCTCTTCAGGGTGAGGGCGTCTTCAGTCTCAGACCCTCCATGTCTACACGCAGACCTGCCCTGTGACCCAGGTCACTCAGCGAAAGCACCACCCAGGCAGGTCTCCAGAACTTACGTCAAGCTGCAGAGGGGCCCCTTGAGCCCCGCACAGAGGAAAGAGTGCAGATCAGAAGACAGACCACAGAGAATATCCCAGCAACCTTTCGAGCTCTTGACCCGAAAGTCAGGGTCTTCACCCACGAGTGGGGACAAGAGCACATTCACTTGAGCTGTGTTGAGCACTCAGAGCTGCCCAGTCTCAGGACACAGTCTGGCCTTCCGTAAACGGCACCTATTCACTTATCTTTCAGTCATCATTGTCCTTCATCACTATTATCAGACACAATTAAGAGTCTCTAGCTGCCCATGTGATTCTGTAGCCAAGTAGCCGCAAACGCCTCTCCAGCTCTCAGGACCACACACAGCCTTTCTCCGACTGACAGCCAGACAGACCTGGAGGGGGCTCTGACAGCCAGTCAATATGGAAACCGTTTTTTCTAGCTTGACTTAAGGTTAAGTATCTTCTCTCCTATGAAGAAAAGAAAAATTACTTTAGTCAGAGACTCAGAGCTTTTCAGCTGCTACTATGAAAGTATGTCCCAAAAGCTAGTGCATGACTTCTGTAAAAAAAAAAGAAAAAAAAAAAAAAACCCACAAATCCTTTTATTACTGAAAATTCACACCCTAAAAAGCTCTTCCTTTTCCACCCAATATGGCTTCACATTAGCACCAGAACAAGAGAGTAAAGATTCGCTAAATATCCACTAAATATGGATATGTAGATCCCTTAACCATGTAGGGCCACAGAGCAACAGAGGGGCGTCCTGCCTGTCCTTTTTGAGAACACCCGAGGCTGGGGCTAACCGGGCTGCTGCTGGCCAGCCCTCGGACCAGAAGGCAGAGCAAAGAAACTGCCAACTGTGGGGAAACCAAGCACAGTATCTTAGGTTAGTCAACACCTCAGAAACACCTGTTCTCTTCAGGCTGTTTGTCATCTCCTTTCACTCACCTAGCCACCCCCAAAGTGCACCCCATCACAGACAAGGTCCAAGAGGCAGATGAACTGGGAAGAAATATCCCAGGGACTTCTAATAAGTGATTATGTCTGCTTTCCAACGATTCCCTGAAGCTTATCTAGAGAGGGACAGTTCTCGTAACACTGCTCTGCACAGTCTGTGCTGGGCAGGAGGGAGCGAGGAGACAATGGTCCTGTCTGATGTCTTCATTTTCTTCCATTATTTCGAGAAGAAAGATCCAGGGGGTCATTCTATATACTGCTTCAGTTCCTGTTTTCCTGCTGGGTATGTTTTACTCGTTCTCATAACTCTGCTATCTGGCCCAGCACCTAACAGCTACTGCACACCCAATAAATGTTTGGTGGAACAAATCAAATTACTTTTAGTATGACCCCGAATTACCGGGACCTTAGACACCAGAGAATTCCGATTTGAACTAGAAAACAGGGCATCTCTAAAAATGATCCTAAACCTTTGCCCTTCTTAAAACAATAAAGTCACATTAAAAAATGCAGGACCATTTTAATGCCCAAACTAGCAGGGACCTGTTTTGTCACTTACCTTGAGAGACTCATAATGGTCCTGTCTAATATCTTCATATTCTTCCATGATCTCCTCAAAATATTCATCCTTTAGATTCTCGTCTAACAATTGCGAGCACTGAACATGCAAAATTGACGTTCAAGAACCACAGCGGAGCAAAAGGAGACAAAGAAAACAGGATCGACACTGGTCAGTTTTGGGGAAACCTCCTTTAGGAAGCCTTGGAAGCCTTCCCTCGTTCACATCATTCCCTCTCCCTTCACCAGCTTTGCTAATCCCTGCCGGAGTGTGCAGTCGAGGACTCTCTCAGTAGACCTAGGATGTCCAACTCTCACACATTCCAGAGAAACACCTGGCTCTTGGTGGCTCCTGAGAGAGCAGCTCAAAGCCCTGGCAATACCCTGTCTGCTAAGGCTCTTCATCCACCTGGAGCCCTGGGCCACCCAGGGTAGTTTATGCTAACCATGTGACTTCCGGGGAGATTCGGCTTACGTTGTAACAGTCTGTCTCTAACTAAGAATAGTCAGGTGCTTAGCATTCCATTCCTACTGGACTGACTCCCAGGAGAAGCTACAGATATCAAGGCTCAGCTGAGCTTCTCTGGTCAGCAATGAGCTGCCCATAATGTCCAGCATCACTTGTGGAAGGATTAAGCACTGTCCATAGATTCCACTGGGGCAGAGGGTGGGGGCGGTGGGGAGGGAAACTGGTGCCTGGCCTTTTCTGGATTCCACCCTTCATATCTTTTGCCTCTGCTGACTTTAATCTGTATCCTTTCACAGCAATACAGCACGGCTTTGAGTATAATGGTATTTCTGAGTGCTGGCAGTCCTTCTAGCACATCACTGAAGCTGCGGTGGTCCTGGGGACCCATACAACACTCTAGTCAGGCACCGCTCTTCTGTGTTTCTCAGGTACTTGGTGCATCTCTCCCTCACTGCACTTCCCACAGGCTGCTGGCATCTGTCTGTGTATCACTTGGCTCAGCAGAGGACACGCCCGTGGAGCAGGACTTCACCTTAACTGCCTCGCACCCCTGGTTTCTAGCTCTGTGCCGGGCACGGACAAGGTGTCTCCTCCCTAAATGTCTGCTGAAGGAATGAGACTGATCTTCATTGTCAACTATGAGCTTCTGCTAGGAAAAGAAAGGAAACCCACCATCTGAGAAATGGGAGGCGACTCAGTCAACTGTGTAACTAGGATCAGCTAAATGTTGTCTGTGACTGAGGTTATCACGATGCTGGGAGAACAGCCACCAGCAAAGCTCAAAGTACCATTATCAAGAAAGAAGAAATGGCTGCTGATGACCATCAGCTCAAAATCCTGCATTGTCCCATCTCACCTCTCAGCCCCCAGCTGGATCTTCCAACACAAGGGCCTGGAAGGTCAGTATCATTATGTGAAACTGACTGAGCTGGACTGGACGATGTCTGAGGTGCCCACCAGCTTGAAATGTCTGTAATTCTGTGAATTTCTAAATATCTCTCATAGCAATCCAATCTCCTAAGAGTTAATATAAAGCCAAATCACCTTAAGGAACCTAATCAGAAAAGACCATTGTGACAAGCCTAACAAAAGGCTCCTGAATGGTATTCACACCCCAAGTACTTCCCAGCCCCTCAGCCCTCGTCATTAGCTCAATGGAGTCCTCACTTAGGAAAGCCAGCAGAGTTAAATGAAGACAGGAAGGGGATGAATGATCTTGAGCGCCCCAAAGTACACGGAACTGATGTTTTAAAATATCATTTAAAATACTGTTTATTGTTTAAAATACTGCATTCTGCTAGATTTTAGACTGAGAAAGCAAAGCCCTGATTTTCTAAATACCCAAAAAACTTTTCACAGGAGTCTGATGCACCTCCCACTGGGTAGACAGAGCACACCAATCTGCAGGCACTGTCCACACGCTGCGGAGCCCAGCTCCCAGAGCCAGAGTGACAAGCCCCTTCCTGCCCATGCTGACTTGCTTGATGGAAACAAGTTCATGGCCCATGATTCGGGCTGATCTTTAGGATCTTTCCACCACAAAATCAGAGCTCGTAGTGGGTTTCCAGGCCAACCATTCAGACATGTTTTATGCTTTTATTCTTCATTTTGCATAGCAATAACAGCAAAATGAGGGGGAAGAAGTTGAAAATATAGTTTATAACTTAGAAAGAACTAAATTATCGGCACCTCGATTTTTATTTAAAAAGAAAGAAAGCAGGGCTGTCCCAAGGTCTAAAGCTCCACATAGTTGCCACATTTCAGAACCTTTCCAATGTTCAAGCCAGTGGTCCAGAGCACAGGCCTGGGACTCATGGATCAAAAGACTGAGCCAACATTCAGTTCCCAGGAAGTGTCACCAGCAAGGATGCAAATGACTTATCATCGCACTTCTGCCTGCGTGCGGAGAGGAGCTAACCACGGCTCGCTGTCCAGCTGGTCTGACCGGAAGGAGCACTGGTGGCCCTGCCTCATCTTCTGACTTCTGGTTTGGCTCTTGCTGCATTAGCTCTTCCAGATGATGATGGAGTACCCTCCAATGGAACCCAGAGGCCGGTTCCTTCCCAGCCAGAGTCCTCCCCCTACCTGTGGGGGCAACGCTACCACTCTGGGACTTGGAGAGGACCAACAGCCTGGTCTCCAAACAGGAAGTGTTCAGTCATTCTTTAGCATTTGAAAAAAGCAACAAGCCTTAAGAAGGGGCCCATTAGTCACTCAACCGCGAACTTCATATAAGCTCCCTATGAAGGACAATCCAAATATAAGATACCAAAAACTGTTCTGAAATTGCAGGAAGATAGTTTACTGACACATTAGTCTACATCAATGGCAAAGAAAAAACTGCGACTTTATGATTCCAGTCTGATTTAGTTGTATCCTTTTTAATAAAGGAGGATCATTAACTATTAATGGAAGCAAGTTTAACGAGACATAGAGTAAGACCATCTGCCTTCACACCCCACACCTTCCGCTTGACGGACATGTGGCTTCATGAGAGGTACTAACCTCTCTAGTCCTGTTTCCTCATCACTCAGATGGGGATAATTAAAGTAACTGCTTCGTGGGGGTTAAAAAAAAAAAAGGCTTATATGGAAAGCACTTAGCACAGTGTCTGGCACCCTATCAATTTCCAATAATGTTACCAATTATTGTTCAACTTTGATATAAATGAATTCACAGATCTGGAAGGATGCCTTTGGAAAATGGCTCAGGAAATGTGGTCACCCGAGTTCAGGCTGTGTGATATCACCGGGCAGTCAAACAAATCATTAGACACCCTCAGTAACTTCCCTCGCCTGCAAATCTGAAGGCTGCACTATGTTAGCGGTTTTTAAGTTGCGCTCTTTCAAGAACTAGGTGTGGGATGAAGGACAGAAGGGGCAGCTCTTATCCATACTGTGCTGCACTTGCAGACAAGGCTTCTGTGGCTAAGACAAACCGTGAGAACACAGGACCGCACGGTCCCTCAGATTCCCGCCAGCTGTTATCTCCTATTATACGATGAAAACAATGCAACACCTAACAGCAAGAGAGGGTACTGGGCTTCACTGATGGGAGAGAAGCATAAACACACACTCAGGCGTGTTGTTTATTGCATTCACTGAGAAAAAGCATCTATTATTCTGGGTTTTCAACATCTGGAAAGTTTTCTCTCTTTGGGTAGGGTCAACTGGCCCATTCCAGGTTAAAGGTCTTTTTAGCTGGACACAGGTCATTTTTTAAAATTCCACATTCCTTTTAGCTCTGGCTTGGAGTTAAGCTGGTATATATTCATATTTGTAAATGCATGTAAATGGCTAAAACCTGTCTCCCTTCGGGTTGGTGTCAAGGTCACAAGAGTCTTGGCACCATGTTACTCAGACCAGTGTTCTGCTGCAGGTCAGGACACAGTCTCCGAAAGCACAGGGCACCTCAACCCCTCTTCCAGTAATGCAGACCCCCGCGGTGACACTACAACAAGCCATAGGCTCTTCTTCCATATTTATTTTTAGTAGACTTGCACAAAAATAAAAGAAGATCTCAGGAAATACCCTGAACTCGGCATCTTCTCCTCTTCTTATGAAATATCTAAAGTGATTCAAGGCCCTGCACTTACCACCACCACGCTCTTGGATGCGTCCAGGACGTGGATTACAGGCGCGCTGTATCTTGGAGCTATTTTAACTGCCGTGTGGGTTCTAAAAAGAGGGGTCGGGAAGAAAAACACATCCATCAGGGCTGACAGTTCCTCCACGACACTTGTTTGGAATCATTAGAGATAATGTGTTTCTACAGAGTGCTTTCCAAGGAAAGATTGTAAAGTACTTCAAATATTGAACTTTACATTTCCCTTGTAAAACAAGGGGAGTTCCTCCCCCCCCCAATAAGATGCGGAGACTGAGGGGAGAAGACATGGATTTGTCGGGTCATGCTACAAAAAAAAAGTCTGTGACAAAACGTGGAAGGCTGTCTTCAGCTCTCTACCAACGGGGCCGCAACGGCGACCTTGCACTCATCAGCAGCCTGTCCATACAGAGGAGCTAATGAGCCCAGGCAATAAAGCTCAGGCTGCATTTCCTCCTCCAAATGGGCTGGGACAGCCACCAGGGCCCCTGGGGAACCAGACACCAGGCAGGGAATGCACACGCGAGCTGCTGCTCCCCATTCCCAAGGGACACCCCAAGCCTACCTCGGACTTGCAGTAAGGAACCTCAGACCCTAAATAAATCCGACATGAAGTAACACGGAGAGGCCAAAGCGGCAACATTCTGCCCCAAACCCGTACCTCCAGACTGGGAAACATGAGCATTGAGGAAGAAACACTCTTTAACCTTTGAGGTGACTTAATTCACAGAAGCGCGGGGCAAGCTGCCCTCTGATTACTGAATCTCCCAGCACAGGCGCCCTAGCCGCTCCCTCCTCACAGAGCATGGCACCCTAAAGTGAGAAGTGAAGACTCGCACACCCTCCCTGCCACCAGGGCCCTGAAGGTGGGACATAGGTGTGCACTTCGCCACAAGTGCATTTCAAAGGGTGGCCGTGGTGGCTCCCCCAGGACAGGCCTCCTGCCCAGTCTTCTCGCCCCATCTTCTCCCCGAAGGCAGCAGCACTATTCCTGCACGGTCAGGGAAATTTCCTATTCTTCCCCCTCAACTAACGCCCATTTTCCTTTGGGAAGATGTCTAGAATATGCTACTATGTGGGGGGAGAAACCAAAGTAACAGGACAGTGTGTTTAATACAATTCTGCCTCTCAAATGAACAAGTACTACCACCCTTAACCTGCCCTGACCTACCAACCCAGAGGCTGGGGGTGGACTCGAACGTGGGGAGGGGGAGATGGGACTTTACGCTGCATTCCTCTGAAGTGTCTGACATGTTCTAATGATAAGCATGGATTACTGAGGTAATTTTTAAAGACCAAGAGAATATTATAAAGGCACAATATATGTGGGAGTGTGTTTTGAACAGGCTTCTCAGGGATGCCTACAAGTTCATTCCCAAGCAGACACACAAGACCCTGACATTCCACCTGGCCCCGTTCTACAGGCTCCTCCACACGCTGACAGGAAGCAGAGGACTAGAGCCCGGAGTCACAAGAAGTGAGCGATACAACAGATGTGCAGACCTAAGGTTCTTGGCGCCAGAGACTCTGCTGGCCTAGGGGCTGGGGGTGCAGAGCAGCAGGGGAGTCCCACCATGGCCCTGGAGCAGCCCACCAACTCCACTGCCTTCCGAGGATGTGCTGTTCTGTGCCCACTGTGGGCACAAAGACTTGAAAACACCTTTGGTATTCTACAAAGTAGAAGATTTTCAAACAGGAGGAATAGTTTTAAAGAAGAAACTGTTTTCAGCTTCTCAACAGAACAAAAGTGAGATTATGCTTTCTTCTTCTTCGGGTGGTCAGCTCTTCCAACACACAAATATCCCTCAATATATATTCTGCATGAAGTCCCTCCGGGAAACACTAAGCCTGATGTGACTTGGCTGACGTTTCTCTTAAAGGGAACCAGCACATTTTTAAAATCTTCAAGTCAACACAATCAATATTTATTAAGCACCCAAGGATTCCCAGTGCAATTCTGGCCATTCTCTCATTAATGATCTTCTGAACAAGGGCATCAAGAAGAAATGGATAGATTCCACTACTTAAAAACAACAACAGGGGCGCCTGGGTGGCTCAGTTGGTTAAGCGACTGCCTTCGGCTCAGGTCATGATCCCGGAGACCGGGGATCGAGTCCCACATCGGGCTCCCTGCTCGGCAGGAAGCCTGCTTCTCCCTCTCTCACTCCCCCTGCTTGTGTTCCCTCTCTAGCTATGTTTCTCTCTGTCAAATAAATAAAAATCTTTAAAAAAAAAAAAAAAAAAACCAACAACAACAAATAAAAGCCAAGTGCTGCTTTCCAGCATGGGTGCACGCATGCACGCACATGCACACACAATGACAAAGCTAAATAAGCACAGCCATGAAATCTGAGCTGGCTCAGCCAGGAAGAGCACTTCTGGTTTCCTTATAAAATAATACGACATTGATTCTACTTTTTCTAAGCTTCCATTTATGCAACCTTCTCCAGTGGGCAGCAGACTTCTTGCTGAAGCCTGAAAACAATGGAAAACACTGGAATCTCTCCTCCCATCCGAGAGACCAACAGCACAGGGTTGGGCCCTAAGGCTGACTCTCAGCTCCTCTGCTGCGTCCCTCACCAGTCAGTGCAGGCGATTCAATGAGTC
The DNA here is from genome assembly GCA_004023965.1 of Spilogale gracilis. Taxonomy (NCBI): domain Eukaryota; kingdom Metazoa; phylum Chordata; class Mammalia; order Carnivora; family Mephitidae; genus Spilogale; species Spilogale gracilis. The sequence goes on from PITA01004311.1 coordinate 25,396, forward strand.
GCTCTCCTCCCCATGGTTGCCCAACAGGCAGGACAGTGTTAACTTCAGAATGTCTTTTTAAAAACTCTGAAAAAGAACAAATAATCCAAGGATCTTTCTCATGCCTTATCCTTCCAGAATTAAAATATTTTACATAAATGCAGCATGACCAAAAAAAACCTTAGATTTTGCTGAGAAAAAATGAGAGTCAGGGGAAATAAAGATGGGAGGCAATCAGCAGTGGGGTCAGGCGCAGAAGTAGGGTCCGTGAAATCCTCCCCACAGGCCTGAGTTCCAAGCTTCTCTGCAGGCAGCTAAAGCAATGGGGAAAACAACTCTAGTTATGCAATTCAGCACCTTACCTCCTAACGCTTCATAAAAAAACAAAAACAAAACCTTGGAAAGTGACCTCTATCTTCAAGAAATGTGACTTCCTTTTGAATTCTCCACTATTCACAAAAAAAGTAACTGGAAAAGACACTGTGCCGTTACTGGCTTTGAGCCACTTAAAAACTGAGCACTAACTGCCAGACTTGTGCCTTTGAGAAGCTGAGCAGATAACAAGGCCAAATTTCCATGCAAGTCATTTCTAGCTTGTGATACAAAACAATACGCATTATAGACGGGAGAATATTGGTTTTCTATCCCCTGAGAGCTACAGGTTAAAAAGGGAACTCCAGGGATGTTTCCATGTGCACATGACCCTATAGCCGTAGAGCCCCCTCAACTCACCCCAGGATCCATCAGTCAGCCATGAGGCTCACTGCAAGTGTCCTGGGAATACGGCTATAATTCCACCACGCCACCGTGGGCACTGATATCTGGAAAAGCCAAGGACATCGTTACAACCTCTCATCTTCTTTCATGACAACTTAAGAGTCCTGAACCACAATCTGCTCAAATAACAGTTCACAAAGGCAAAAAATGGAATATGCTGCACTCTCCACAGGTCTGCAGGAGGTAAGAATAAGAGATCTCCGGGGGTTTCTGACACATCCCAACTCTTCCTTGCCTTCTAGCAAAGCTGACCCTCCCAGGAGTAGAGGACACTCTTAGAGAGATGCAAAAAGCACTAATCATAAAGGAAAAGACTAGTAAGTCAGACTTCCTGAAAATTAAAAACTCTGTGATCCAAAAATACAACTAAGACAGCAGAAAGCAAGCTATAATAGAAGGAACTATTTGCCATATATTTCTAATAAAGAGCTTGCACCCAATATAAATAAAGAATGCATATAAATCAGCAAGAAGAAAAGCAGAATACCCAATTAAAAAAAAGACTTAGAAAGCCTATCCAAACAGTCAACATACACATGAAAAGGGAGTCAATATCATTAGTCAGCAGAGAAATACAAATGAAAATCATACCAAGATACTATTACATATGTGCTAAAGTGGATAAAACTGAAAGGAGCAACTGAGACTCTTGGTAACTGCCAGTGGGAGTATAAACTAATACAGTCACTTTGGAAAACTACCCAGGAATGCTGAAGGACAATGATCGTTGGCAGAGGACCCAGCAAGTCTGTTTCAGGGCAGAAATATGAACACGGCAGCACTCTGCCAAACAGACCCAAGCTGGGAAAAACCCAGTGTCCCCCAACAGAGGCCCAGATAACTAAGCCACAGTACAATACACAACGGAACAGTACACATACCACAGTGGAAAAACCACCACTATGACCACCAGTTTGGGCCTCATAGGCATAATGGTGCACAGAATAAGCCAGACACAAAAGAATACATGCAACAGGGTGAAACGCAGGCAAAACCAACCTATGGTGATGGGCGAAAGCACAGTGGCCATTTTGTTGTAAAGGATAACTAGATGGAGAACCCAGCCAACCACCCACAGTGCCCTTAACATTCATTTCTTTATCTAGATGTGCTTATGTAGGGGGTTCAGTTTTGTAAAAATTAATCAAGCTGTAGATTTCTGACTTGTATACTTTTCTGTACAACTGTTATATTTCAGGAAAAGGGCTTCCTTAAAGAAGAGGGCTTGATTATGACCAAATACGGCGTTGCCCACCATTGCTACTTTACAATGGAGTCAGCATGGGGGAGTTTCATGCTGAGGTTCTTAGAGATGGCACAGGAATGCATCCTGTGAGGGCTATTCTAGCATCACATTGAAGAAGGGAATGCACATCTGGCGACTGGCTTTTATTTTCCAATTATTTTCCCAGAAACTGCAAGAGGATTGAAGAGGACAGCACGAAAAAAGGCAGAGCTCATACAGAAACAGAGCACTAGAGAGCTGAAGGAACTTAGCGAGGTTATGGGACCCAGATTTCCACCTTCAGGGAGGATCATATTGCATTCTCAGACCAAGAGAACAGAAGTTTTGCAGGAGCATGGACAGTGGGTGACTTCTGACCCACTTAATTCTAACTTGATATACCAGGTTTTAACTGTTGGAAGGCATTTGTGGTTAATTTTGCATATGGTCTACATTGGGAAGCTTGTTATGTTGTTTCTGAGTGTTTTTTAAATCCTCTTTAGGGGCGCCTGGGTGGCTCAGTTGGTTAGGCGACTGCCTTCGGCTCAGGTCATGATCCCGGAGACCTGGGATCGAGCCCCACATCGGGTTCCCTGCTCAGCGGGAGGCCTACTTCTCCCTCTCTCACTCCCCCTGCTTGTGTTCCCTCTCTGGCTGCGTTTCTCTCTGTCAAATAAATAAAATCTTTAAAAAAAATAAATAAATAAAAAATAAAATAAAATCCTCTCTAATCTGATGGCTCTTACTTGGTAAGAGATATAACACAATGGACCATTTGCAATGCTCCAATTTGCGTAAGAGCAATGCATGGTTTCCTGATGTCGAACTTTTCAGTGTGGTGTCCTGCCTTATAAAATGGTTTATTTGAAAACCAGTGTCACATGTATTCTGTTTTACAACTGTGATCTTAAAACGCATTTCATCCTCACAACAGTCTATAAATTCTCTGATCACTCTCTTTGCTACGCTGATGAATATTCCCAATAAAATCATCAATTATCCAAGACCCTACTCACTGAAACCCCAGTTCTCAATGGGTAGTCAGACCCCTGCAGAATAACCTGCCCCAGGGCCTAGTGGGCAGGTCCTGGGTGGAAAAACAAACCCAGTTTTGTAAGGTGAGCGACAATAGACACTAGTCCTTCTAGTGTGAAAAGTAGTTAGTGAGTAAATGACACAGAACACTTACTACTTGTGAAAATGACCCCTTCAGATTATAGCCATACCATGGGATCTAGGTTTTGGTCGTATATCAATCTAGACGTTTCTGTGAAGGTATTTTTTAGATGTGATTCACATTTAAATCAGTAGACTCTGGGTGAAGCAGAGTACTCTTCCTAGTATGGGTGGGCCTTGTCCAATCAGTTGAAGACCTTAAGAGAAGAGACTGAGGTGCCCCAGTGAGGAAGGAATCCTGCCTCCGGACAGCCTCTGAAACCAAGACTGCATTGTCAGCAGCTGCCTGGTCTCCAGCCTGCTGACCTTCCCTGTAGATTTCAGTCTTATCAGACCCCAACATGGCATGGGCCTCCCCTGAAAACAAACCTCTCTTTAAATATAACATACAATATATACTAATAATATAGAATACTATATATAACATAAGGTAAATATATATGCCCATCCTATCGATTCTGTTTCTCTAGAAAGCCTGATTAATTCAAATGGCTTACAGTGTGAAGGGACTTTGGAGTGTCTTTAAGTGGGCTCTAAATAGACTGCATGATAGCAGGATGACCAAGTTCAACGTCCCAACTGGGCATTACTCCCTGCCCGAAGGAAATGACACGGGCCATAAGGGACATGCCAGAAAAAGTCCAATAGGAGTCATAATTAACAAATTTCTCACCAAATATCACGATCCTGGGAAAAATTTTACAAACTGAATAGTGGTCATGTGACCAACTTAAAACTTTCTCTTTAAATTGCTTAATACAAAGTTTCTCTGAAGGTTCTCCCTTTCAAAAACAACTTCCCAAGGTGATCTTTTGGTTCATTCTTGCTAGCTTGGCCTCCTGCCTCAACTGTTGCAAAGCTGCAGTTCCTTTAAGGGAACCTGTAATCACTCCATCGGACGCCTGCCCCCAGACGGAGAGTGGGCTAGAGCTCAAGCAAGGTCTTTGTGCCAAAGGATATACTTTTCTCCACGTGGTTTGATTTCAAGAGGAGTATTTATCAGATATCTCAGCAACCAAATGGGAAGTAAGAGAATTAAGGAAAAGATAATAAAAAGCCAAAGAAATTTAAAAAAAAAAAAAAAAAAAGGCAAGGGGTAGGGAGATCACAAAGGGGTTTCTTAGACCATGCACCAAAATAAGCTTGCTCTTGGTCCAGAGTGAGACTGAACACGCATGGATTTAAACAGAAGGAGTCAACGTGCTAAGAAAAAACAAACAAACAAAACTGCAGGGCAGAAATAAACACTGGCATTTAAATGAATTTAAACAAAAGCAAAACATTTATCAGCATGACTTACCTTGATGTGGTTGCTCCTCCAATCAACAGTGGAATCTTTATAGCCAATCTCTCCATTTCCTTGGCAACAAAAATCATTTCATCCAGGGAAGGAGTGATAAGTCCTGATAGGCCAATTATATCTATTATTTCAAAAAAGAAAAAAAGGACAGTGAGGAGGATAAGAAAAAAAATGCAGAAAATTACGCCAAACTCACTCTGAAACCTTTGTAATAAAGACCAGAAAGAAGACCTCATACGAGTTCCCAATTTCTAATTCTAAGACCTCTTTTCTGGGGAGTTTCAATCTATTTGTTTGGCTTTTGGTAGTAAATATGAGCTGCAGCTTCAAGTTGCAATAATGTGCCTGCCACAGTTTGGGGAAGCCATGCAAATAAAATATACTGTTTATGATTTCCCAGACTTGAACGTGTCACAGTGTCTGAAGAAACAGAAATGATGATACCCAGAGAAAAATCTAGTACAATCCTGTAATAAGAATCCTGTTCCAATTTCCCATCTTCAGGGCTGGGAGGAGTTTCAAGGGTACCTAGTCACCATTCGACCACCACCATAAACGACAGTGAAGGCCGCCCATGCAGGAGCTGGCCCCTGACCGTCCGAATGTCCCACCAGTCCCACGCGGACTGGGCTTCTACACACCCCGACAGACACACCCCGGGGGTGAGGCCATGCAGTGGAAAGCCCAGAAGCACAGGTGGACAGTACCTGCTTTGTGATCAAGAGCAGCTTTCAGGATCTTGTCGCAGGGAGTCATGACTCCTAGATCAATGACTCTGAGGGGCAGAAAGGAGATGTGAGGAGATTAAGGAGAACCCATCAGAGACAAAGTGGAAAGGAACATTCTTTACTACTCAGCCACCCAACACTCCTCTAATGTCAACTGGAATCCCCGTAACATGCTCACTAAGCACCGACAGCCATCACAACTACGACCATTTATGAAGTCCTTACCATCTGCCAGGGCTATGCTAAGATTTTTCTTTTTTAAAGACTTTATTTATTTGACAGAGAGAAACACAGCCAGAGAGGGAACACAAGTAAGGGGAGCGAGAGAGGGAGAAGCAGGCTTCCCGCCGAGCAGGGAGCCCGATGTGGGGCTGGATCCCAGGTCTCCGGGATCATGACCTGAGCCGAAGGCAGTCGCTTAACCAACTGAGCCACCCAGGCGCCCCTATGCTGATTTTTTTTTTTTAATTTTATTTATTTGACAGAGAGAAACACAGCCAGAGAGGGAACACAAGTAAGGGGAGCGAGAGAGAGAGAAGCAGGCTTCCTGCCGAGCAGGGAGCCCGATGTGGGGCTGGATCCCAGGTCTCCGGGATCATGACCAGAGCCGAAGGCAGTCGCTTAACCAACTGAGTCACCGAGGTGCCCCTATGCTAAGATTTTTAAAGCAGCTTTATTGATACAGAATTCACACAGCATAAAATTCACATATGCCAAGTATAGATTTAATCACTTTTGGCATATGACATTGTTATTTTTTTTTATTTTTATTTTTTTTAGATTTTATCTATTTATTTGGCAGAGAGAGAGATCACAAGTAGGCAGAGAGGCAGGCAGAGAGAGACGAGGAAGCAGGGTCTCCGCTGAGCAGAGAGCCCAACACGGGCCTCGATCCCAGGACCCTGAGATCATGACCTGAGCCAAAGGCGGAGGCTTTAACCCACTGAGCCACCCAGGCACCCGACATTATTATTTTTAAGCTCTGGTAAAATATATAGAATTTCGTTTGCCCCGTTAACCAGTAAGTTGACAGTCCCAGAGGCACGACTTACACTCAGTCCCAACGCTAGTCCCAACGCTATCATCACTATTTTCAACACCCTGTTGTCACCCCAAATAGAAACAAAACCCCCTCCCCCCATTGGTAAGACTGAGAAAGCACCCACCACGCCAGCCATTTTTACAATTTAAGTTTACCATGAGCATGCATTTCACAGCATGCTCTTTCACAATGTTTCACAATATTGAAATAGGCAAAATAATTTTCAATTAAAAAAAAACCCAATATTTAAGAACTACTACTTAACACAGTGTCATCTGGTAGCAGTGGATGCGGGGAAGGAAGGAGCTTTGCTTCCTGCTATATAAGTTTTATACTGACTTTTTGCTCCCGTATTACTTAAAAACTTTTTAAACAAGTAAACCAGCATATACAGACTCCTCAGTAAAAACCAAGACAACTTCAGATCAATTGTAACTAAGTCAGAATGTTACTGATAACCTGGGTGAGGAAATGCTGCAGGTTTTAATGCTGTGGCATCAGAGGTTAAAAGAAGAGTCAAAGGACACCGTCTTTTGTGGGTTTTTTTTAGCACATTGAAAAAGTCTGCTAATTGGATCTTTTGTGAAGCTATGACTAAATATAGACTGTTGCATATGAAACTAAGCAAAATAGTATATTGCCCTTATTTTTTAAATTTAAATTCAATTAGTATATTGCCTTTAAATCAAGACAAAAGTTATCCACCTTTCAAAGCTGACTATATTCAACATCCTATATGTATTTTTAAAAAAAATTGTCAGTAGGATTAACTTGCTCTCATTTTCTTGTTTTAAGCAATGTGTCTTTCAGGGACATCTTATGCATGCTTGCTTGGTTTGAGGACAGTAAGGAGACCTTGTGGCTGGAGAGAATGGAGGAAGAAGGAAACAGTAGGTAGAGAGGTCAGAGAGGAAAGAGAGGGCATCTTAGTTTAATTTTCAAACCACAACTAGTTTAATTTTCAAAATATTAAGTTTAAGGTTTCTTTCTTCCTTTTTAAGAGACAAAGAGCAATTAGGGATGGGGTGGCAGAGGGAGAGAATTTTAACCAGGCTCTACGCCCAGTACAGAGCCCAACCTGCGGCTTGATCTCATGACCCTGAGAGCATGATCTGAGCCAAAATCAAGAGTCAGCCACTCAGCCAACTGAGCCACCCAGGTGCCCCCTAAGTTTGAGATTTCTTGAGCTGTCCAAATGGAGCTTGAAGCATCCCGGGAGGGTGATACCTGAGCTGAACTTTGAAAAAAAAAATAGGTATCAGCTAGATGAAAGTAAAAAGAGGCAGGCCAGGAGGAAACCAGCACTAAAGGTCCAGAAATGAGGACCCAGCTGGCCATGGGAACTCTGGCTAAAGGAAGGACCTGAAGCCTTGAGGGGATGGCCTGGGTCACAAACCCACCCCTGCCTTCCGCAGCTGCAGCCCTGCTTCCCACTGTCCCCTGCCGTTGTCCCACACCTTCCCTGCCATGTCCTGTTTCCCCACACTTTCATTTTCTGTTCCCCTGGGCTTTCCCCTGGCCTCCCTTCTTCACCTAGAACTCTATGCCCCATGTCCAAAGGCCGCTTCTTATACACATTCTTATATTATGTCATGTGAGAGATTAAAGAGAATAAGAATAAGAAAATGCTGATTTTTAAAAGTCATCTTTCTAAAGTGCTTATGACAACTGTAAACACAAGCATTTAATTTGGGCTTTTAATTCAGAAAAAAAAATGTAAGTTGCCCTCACTGCTTTAGCAAAGGCATCCAATACTATCTAAGAGTATACACAATTTAAAAGATACTAAAAAGGGAAATCAGAGCCATGTAGCCATACACCTTCAGGGTGCCTCCTATTTGCTGTCTCTAGAAGTGAACTAACAAAGACAGAACTTCATTTCTGATCCTGCAATTCACAGGTTCTACCAGCAGATGGCAGTATCCTACCACTCTGCAGTCCCCAAAGAAGGTTTCCAAGCTGTGGTTAAGCCAAGCTAAAGCATTTCTCAATTTTTCCTTTAAAAAAACAAATAAATAAATTCTAGAAAGTCTCCCTTTCAAATGTAATAAGATGGGCAGAGAAACTGAACAGCTATTTTTCCAAAGAAGAAATATAAAAGCAACATGATGTGAGAAGATGCTCAGCACCACTAAGCATCAGGGAAATGCCAATCAAACTTACTAATAATGAGGTATCACCTCGAATCCGTTAGAAGGGCTCTCATCAAAAGGGTAGGTGGTAACACGCGTTGGCCAAGAGGTGGAGAAAATGTTCTCACCATAAAAAAGAAATAATTATGTTAAGTGATGGTGGTGGTAGGTAACACTATGGTAGTAATCAGATTGCAATGTGGAAGGGTATCAATACCTTACATACCCTAAACTTACACAATGCTACAGGTCCCTTTTATCTCAATAAAGCTGAACTATCATATAACCCACACACCCATACACACGCACACACACCAGGTTGAAAGCCTAGGAATGATCGCCAAGTGAGCACGTGTGGTGGACAGGAGAGACTGGATCAGTGTGTCCTTGACTTAGTGCAGTTGAACACTCTAACCTTATTCCATTCATTCATACTGGACGCTGCTTAATTTTTACCCATACTCCACAGGTAGATCAGCAACCACCCATTAAAATATAAACAGCCCTCTGTTATGATGTTTTACCAGATCCATACTTTTAAAGTACTAGATACAGGATATCCAATTTTAAAATTTCTTTCAACATATCCTACTTTTTCATCAGAAAAATCCACATTTTCTATGTAATAATTAGTGAGGAGTGCATCTAAAATTCATTTTCTGGGCACTTGGGTGGCTCAGAGGGTTAAGCCTCTGCCTTCAGCTCAGGTCATGATCTCAGGGTCCTGGGATCGAGCCCCACATTGGGCTCTCTGCTCAGCAGGGTGTCTGCTTCTCCTCTCTCTCTCTGCCTGCCTCTCTGCCTATCTGTGATCTCTCTCTCTGTGTCAAATAAATAAATAAAATCTCTAAAATAAATAATTTTTAAAGATCCATTTTCATGTACAATCTGGTCAAAAAGCATTTTTGAGTATTTTAAATTACATAAGAGGAATTTAACTAGAATATCAACAAGAAACAGTACAGTTAAAGTTGTTTAACTTTAGAACTAGAATCAATACCAGGATGTAAACTGACAAGAGCATAGGGTCCTGACTTTTGGAATCAGAAGCCCTGAGCATATGGTCTGCCCCTGGCTGGCTGTGTGACCAGGAAGAAACCACATAACTTCTCGAAGCCTCAGTTTCCTTGTCCGTAAAGTGAGAAAGACAGTAACTGAAGCAGGCAGAGCAGGATCAAAACCATAAAGAGAAAGGAAGAGTGAAAGAAAAGAAAAGAAAACAAAAACATCAGGAAAAGAAGACAGAAAAAAAATCAGTGATAAGAAAGCATGCTGTAATCTGTGAAGTGGTAAACAAATGTCAGGTATCAGGAGACTCTCAGTGGACGATCCCTGAGGTCTATTCAAATTCTCAGATTTATACATGCTATTGTAACACAGAATCTAATGCGTCATACCCCGAAAAACGTCCTCTGTCTAGACAGGACTATCATCTTTAGTCCTCTTTACTTTTTTTTCCTTCACAAAGAATAAAGTTCTTACCATTTTATGAGATTGTGAGAGCCAGGAACTAGAAAGCTGCATTAGGATTTGATACTGGAGGTTTGCTAGACTCACTCCCTAGCTGGGTGGCTCATCCCAGATCCAGCCTAGAACCCTGATGCTCAGCAGAGACATACATTTAACTATATAAGGTAGATTTTCCGGGCACTTGTCTACTAGCCGATGTCACAAAATTAAACTGACCAAGGGGTCTCATGTTATGAGACACAAGACCCCAAAGGGTGTCTGACGGGATAGAAAACATCTGCACATTCACTGTTTTTATAGAAGGAATAATTACAGTTTCACCAGAAAGTACTTCTCCAGTTCAACTTATGAGCAAAGATAAGCAGATTTTCAATGCACAACACAGAGAACTGGATGTGCTGGAGGAAAGCCTTGGGTTTAATAAGCAAGCTTTCACAAATGCTGACATTCTGCGCTAGGAGAACCCTGGAGAAATGCCACAGTTCTCTCTGGCCTCTTACAGTGTCTCTACTGGAAGAAAAACATTCCTAATGCGACTCTCTTGGCTACTTACCCATTTTTCAAAATAAAAAATTAAAAATACCAAAAAAATTATAAATTGCTTTAGGTTCACCTACAAACTGCTTTTTTCAACAGTTTCTGTCCCATGATCACGGTTAACTACGTACCTGGATATTTAGCCATACAAACAGCGAATTCCTTGAAAAAAGTCAACTAAACAACTCTGGTGTTACTAGTACAATGTGTGGTACGTAGGAGATGATCTATAGACATTTCCGAGCCGAATTCAATTTTAACTAATTACAATGAACGCAAGCCGAAGCCAACGACATGGAGTTTGAAAAGGTGAGATAAGAGTGGAAATATCTTGTAGATTTCAGGAAGCAAACATCTAATCCAAGTACTTATTTTACGGGTGAAATCTCTTTACAATCATCTCCACAGTATCTCCAATACTACACTCCAATACTCCAATTTTATTATTTAAAACATAATAAATACATTCCAAGAACAATATTTCCCATTTCCAGGACTAGAAGAGAGTGCTAAGTGTTCTGACAGTGAGTAGGCAGCAAACAGAAACACATGTGAAGACAGAGGCCAAAAGGTGCCATCCTGACCGGGCTCCTCCACCCTCGGCCTTCCTGAGTGCCTGGACACACTGCATTGACCTCGAAGGCAGAGACGCTTAACCAAGTTGAGAGGAGGGAGGGTCTTGATGGGGACCTGTCACGGGACAGGAGGGGACGCCTATGAGGGGCACAGATACCCTGCAGCCATGGCTCCCTGCTTCACAGAGAAAATAGCACATTGGAAATAAGTCCATGACTCAAAGGGAGTGATGGCTGGACACAGACCAGAGAAGGCATTAGTTCTATTAGGCTTCTGATCATAAAGAATATGTTGAAATCTGGGCAAAACATACAATTGCGATAGGTCATCAGCTCTGACATGGATATAACTGAGGGCTAGGGAGTCACCATTATCAGCAAGAGGTTTTTCTTCTACACAACATTTCAAAATCTAACTTCATCATTTCTGAGATGGGCATGTGGTCCTGTTCTAAGCAGAGGGAAGAGAGAACTGGACGGTCAAAGCCTTCTTATAAACCCCACTGAGCCGAAGTCTTCTGAGATCTTGGCTCTACAACATGGCAGTTTACTGAGAAGAAAAACAGAATATACTTCGTGCCACTGGCTGTGGCCAAGGTTGATTCTCAAGAAGCCTCTTAGTTGTTCTGACCCTGCTGGAATAGCTTTTACTGTTCTTTTTGTCCTTACCACACAGATCACAGATTAATTACTAACTTCACTCATTGGAAAAGGTGTGTTCAACACAGAAAATGTAAAAAACACAGTCAGGAAACAGAAATTAACAATCACCTACAATATCCACGGCCACACCCTACCCTTCCTGACCAACAAAGAATCAGCCTGCTAATACTTTTATTTTTAAATAAGAAAGGGGTGGAAAGAGGTGGGTCTTAACTTACCTGAAATTATTGCAGCCAAGGACCACGCCAACTATGTTCTTGCCTATGTCGTGCACGTCACCCTTCACGGTAGCCAGCACAATGGTGCCCTGGTAAGGGTCCTGCGGAGTAAGCCACACAGCTGAGCACCGCTGTGCTCACTGAGAGCAGATCACCTAATTCCCTGCAGCCAGACAGGTGCTGGTGCTGAAAGCGCTTCCATACAACCAAGAGAACCTCAGAAACGGACCCAGAACCCATACCACATGCTCTGCCAGAGAAAGCTGTCAGCCCAAGCCTGTTCGAAGGAGGCCTGCCTCGTTGGTTAGCTCGCGGAGTTTCAACTGGGGCTTCCATTACCTCAACAAAGAGGTTATGGTCAACAAAACAGTCCCATAGCTGAAGAACACAATCCTTGACTCCAAAAACGCTGCCTGACCAGTATTTATTGTGAACAGAGACGCTGGTGAGCGCACAGGTCCCCTCAGAAGCTGAATCACCATCTCAACAGCCCAGGGCAGACGCATTTCATCATTATTTTGTTTCTTCCCTACCACTGCGCTATATGCACTCTGGGCACCCCTTCCCCCAAATAAATAAGTGAATGAATAAAACATTTTTTCAAAAGAAAAAGGCATGCAAGGCACACGAGATTCTACGTCTGTCAGAGCCATTCACAAGCTCACATCAATAGGAGAATTCAGAATCCTACAGGCCAAAGTTGGCTGAGCTTCACGGAGCTAAACAAGGTCAAAGCTTAATGACTCACTCTGCTGGTACAGCCAACGGGAATTACGTTGGATCCAGAGGCAGTGCCAAGGACATTACCAGTATACAGAGACAAATCAGTGAAGAGGCTTTCCAAAGCCAAATATCACACAATTACCTCAAGGGGAGGGACCGAGCTCTATACCCACAGCGCGGAGCACAGCACCCGCCACATAGCATGAGCTCTGTAGATGAATGAAGGAACTTGATTTGAAATCATGGGCTCTGTCTGAAAAACTGCATTCATATTAAAAATTCGTAAAGCCACACTCAAAGGAAAAGCCCAGGCTATTCTGATACTTGGTCTAAGAGCTCGTCACTCGATTTTTTCTTCAACAACAAGCACAGCCAAGCCCCATGGTCCCTACTCCACCCCAGTCAGTCTCTGAGGGCAATTCCTCACAGGGCCCAGCAGCCTGGACAAAATGACTTGCCTCTTCTTCTTCTGTGCCAGCATGCATTTTATTTTCTTCTCTTTCCTTTTCCATAAAGGGAATAAGGTGGCCAACAGCCTTCTTCATGACTCGGGCTGACTTTATGACCTAGGAAAAATACACAAAGCCAGGCATTTTTACCTGATCCTGAATAGTTGCTAATGGCCACTGTGAACATTAGTTTAAGTCAAGAATGCAAGCTTTGACCACTGAAATCCACTTTTGACAGCAGACAGGGTAAGAAACAAGTTTCTTGTGGAGAAAGACAATGAATGAAGTGTAGCAGAAGGAAAACAAGGCTAGGAACCACATGTGATTTCTGTCTTCTGAACTCTGCACGATACGTTTTCTCAGCCTAGGAGGTCGCCTATCACTTCTCCACATTCTAGGAATCCTTTTTCACCAAAGCCCCTTCTCAGCCTTCTCCTCTCGATCCCTAGCATTACAACCCATTTATAATTAAGTCTCCTCTTAAGCAAGACTAGTGTCTTTTACAAAATTCCTCAACATATGCTACAATTCATGGGTGGAAGTAGGACAGGAAACAGGATATTTGTACAGTCTCCAAGTTTCTCGCTACAAGTAAATTCAGAGCACAGGAAACCTAGAAGACACTATTAACCAAGTGAGCAGGTTCATATAATCAGTAATGAGACACAGCAACATTCTGGAACTCCTGATAGGATCCACTGAGAAGGGCACAGCATCACTCTTATTCTTGCCAAAAAATGAGCAAATTTCGGACAAACTCAAACTCAGGGACGGTCTACATAATAACTGTACACTGTACTGAGGAAGGCAGGATAAAAAAGCATTGTGGGATTTTGGAATAAAAAGAAAACAGTAGTGGGAAAACTGGAAGTGTGGTAATTTCCGGGTTCTGCTAAGTGCGCCAGGGTCCAGTAAAAACGCTAACATGAGGGGAAGTGGTTAGGGGAGGGATACAAGACATTTCTCAAACTACATCTGCAAACTGTCTCTATGTCTAATGTTAACTCAAAAATACAAAGTGAAAAATAAGTTAACACCATGAAGAACCAAGACCGAGGAACTGTCACAGGTTAGAGGAGATCAAGAGAACAGGACAATGAAATGTTCCTTATCTCAAGTGTGGTGAGAGTTTCACTGGCACATACATGTCAAAACTCATCAAGCTGTATCCTCTAAATATGTGCACTTTGTTGTATGTTAATTATAAAACAATAAAGCTGTTTTAAAAGGGGGGTGAATGTTATAAAGGAAATGGGCAATTAATTAAGTACAGAATGAGAGATTAAACAGAAACAAAACCAGGGCCTTCACATTTTGGGGATGCTTCATGGTCCTAACCCTGACAGCACAACAGAAGTTTGCTCACTGATATGGTCAGTGGCTCCTATAAAACAAAATGAGAATTCCGGCTTTCTCAAAAGATACAACATAAAGTACATCACTATTTTAAATGGGAATAATTTGTTCACAATACGTATCCTTAAAGATGAATATTGGCTGGCAAATCAAATGCAAATGCTATGAACTTTACATTCATCTTGGGTTTTATTGTAACTTGGGGGAAGAGCAGATAAGTGTTGGGAGTTAAGAGATGGGACATGGACCCAAACACGGAGATCAGAATGCTAACAATTTCCAGATGACCTGTAACCGGCACTCACCCTGAAGACAGACCTTTGAGACACTACTCCCAAACACATTTAGAGAAAGAATGACCCGATCTCAAATGTCCAAAAGCACTTATCAAAATCAAAACTTGAGAAATATACCTGAACTTACTATTTATTAAAAGACAAAGACTTTTTCTTTAGGTTGTAAAAACTACCCCCTCTTTTCCCATCTTTTGCCAACCTGAGGTAGAAACATTTTTCCAGTTCCAAAAAGGTCACCAACAACTTTCATGCCATTCATCAGAGGCCCTTCAATTATATTCAGAGGCCGGGGATATTTTTCCTTGTTTAATCTGGCTTCCTCAGTGTCTTCAATAATATATTTTTCGATACCCTATAAAAACAAGTTAGAAAAAAAATCACATTAAAAATCGGCATAGGTCCAAATAGCCAATAAAGAATCAATCATGGAAATGCATTAAGAGTACAGGTTTGGGGATCAAATTGTGTGGGTTCAAATCCTGGCCCCATCATTAATCTAAGCAATTTATCGAGCCTCAGTTTCCTAAATTAAAACATCACCTAGTTCCTGCCTCAGATGGTTTTTAGGATTAAATGAAATACCCTTTGTAAAGTGCTTAGCCAGCTGGACTGGTACAATGTAAGTACTCAGTAAAAGTGAATTGCTACTAAGAGAAGGAATATAAGTAAGTAAGTTCAAATTCATCGTAAAATACACCTTGTATCCTAGTGGTTCAGCAGAGTATCCATTATTAAAGATCTCCTGTGAAATTAGCATGTTTTGTCACTATAAAGCTCTGGGGCTGGGGGAGGAATGACAATGGGCAGGACCCAGAGATGAAATTCAAACCCATGAAGCCTCTGCAGACTTCTCTAGCCTTCACTGATCAAGCACTAGTCCCCCGTGTCCCCAGTCAAGGACCCTCAGATGTGGCTGACTGACCGTACAACTTCAAATATGTGAATCTCAAAAGCTTCAAGAAGTTAAAAGTTAAATTCAAGAACAAACAAAACAACAAAAACAACAAAAAAACACCTCTGAAATTCTCCAGACCATAAATGAGGACACTGAATCCAAGAGATTATGCTGACTAAAATTCCAATTATTGGGATGCCTGGGAGACTCAGTCAGTTAAACATCTATCTTTGGCTCAGGTCATGATCTTGGGGTCCTGGGATCGAGTCTCACATCAGGCTCCCTGTTCAGCGGGGAGTCTGCCTCTCCCTCTCACTCTCTCACTCTGAAAAACAAACAAACAAAATCTTAAAAAAAAAAAAAAATCCAATTATCAGCAGAAGAGCCAGGACTTGCCTGTTGATCAAAAGACAACAACCTGGTCTAGGAGAGCATTTCTCAACCTTGGCACTACGGACATTTTGGGCTGAACAGCTGTCATGTGGGGCCTGTCCCATGCACTATGGGATGTCCACGGCATCCCCAGCCACTGGATGCCAGGAACACTTCCCACTCCCTACTGTGACAACCAAAAATATCTCCAGACATGGCCCACAGTGGCAGGGGTGGGGTGGGGGGTGGGGGGCACTCTCCCTCGGGGCTGGCCCAGGGACTCTCCCCTCCAGCCACAGCACGAGGCAAGCACAAGGCGCCTCCAGCCGTCCAGTACACACTCACTCAGGGCTCCCACAACTCACCTTCACGAGGGCGTACTCCAGGCGTTCTTCGATGGAGCCATTCCTCCACTCATCAGTCTGGATGACTTTCTTCCCTCCTTTGCCATGTGTCTGAATCGAAATTAGGACAGACAGATGGGTACAACAGGCCCTCACTGAACAAGGTAGCAGCCAAAAAATACACCTTACTCTTGTCATATACTGCCAGCACCTTGCTGAGCATCCAGCATAAATTAAGTTCTTGAAAAATGTTTGCAGGAAGGACAGACAAGGAGAGGTCTTTCAGGGTTTGACCTTGCAGTACAAGGCCACAGTGAGGCCCTGTTCTTCCTTTCCTGTAAGTTAACAACTTCAAAGGGAGCTCTTCTCCATGTGAGAGGGGCCTCCAGGGCCAGCCACAAGGGGCAGCATCGCCCATAAATACGTGCAGACAGCTGGCGGGCGGAGTCAGACAGCATCCAGGAGGTGGGCACGCCTACGCCCTCAAGCACTTGGCACATCCCAGGGAGGGGGCAAGCCACCAGAGAAGGCCCAAGCAGGGGCTGAATGAGCAGGTAACACAAACTTCTGTGTGATACAAATTAGACCAGGAACTCTGAGCAACTAGTCATCATCATAAACCAGGAGAGAGACCTCAAAGTGGAGGGATTCGGCAAAGGGACAAAAAGTGCCACGATCATGGCCTACCAGGTAAACTGCATGACCCTATCTGTTCTCTCCACGTCAACTGGTGGCATCACTCGCCCCAACTAAAAATCTACAAAGCATTCTTTAACACTCAGTCATTTTTCTCATTCAGTCACTCACCAAGTCCTAACTGACTACACTCCTCTAAACTCCTCCCTGCCGTGTTTCCACACTCACAGCCCAAGCCACTAGCTGGTCTCAGAATTCCAGCCCCCCCCACCGCCCATTTCTGCACCATAACCAGACAGACCTCCCCAACCTGCAAATCTCATCACACCCCCACGTGACAAGTCATTGGAAGGGTCTTATTCCTCCCAGGGTAGATAACTTTTCCATGCCACAGACTCCTTTCCAAGGCTGCTCTCTGCTATGCAATGCCCCAACCTGGCTTTCTCTGATAGCTTCATCTTCTGCCATATCCAGCAAGCTCAGCCATCCCAAACATTACCGTTCCGCACACCCGCACACTCTCTATCACCCCTTTCACCTCTGGGCCTCCGCATTCATATGACACACATTTACACAGCACCTACTCCCACGCTGGTCCCAGGCTAGACGCAAATGCCCCCTCCCCCCCAACAGGGACCACCATCCCTGCACTCTGACATCAGCGCCCAGCCTGGCTAAGTCCCACCTAACTTTCACGTCTCCCCTAACCCGCCTGCTCCAACCACCTCTACCTTTGGGTTCAGCGGCCCTCCTGTGTATTCTCACAGCATCATGCACTCACCCTATCCCAGCACAGACCCCACTGGGTTACAACTGCCACTAGCATTTTCATACACCTCACTCAACTGCAGGCCCTGGGGAGCCCATCTCTCTTAGTGGTTAGATCCTCTATGCTCAGTGAAGTGCACAGCACAGGAGGAAGAGTTCAGTAAATACTAGCTGAGTGATTTACTGCTGAACAAAATCAGATTTTCTAGAGCCACATTTATGCAGGATAGTGGAGGCCAAGTCACAGAGCACCAGAAACCCATGCTATCGAGCTTGGATTTACCCGTCCAGGCAGCTGGGGAGGTGCAGGGTGGCGTGTAGGACCAAATACAAAACTCTGAAGCTGCAGAAAAACAAAGCAGTATTTTTAAGAGCACTTAGAAGGGGGAGGAGAATCTAATAATTTGTGATCAAGGTCTGGCCCACAGCAGTGGTGACAGGAAGGAAAGAAGATGACAAGAATAAAGGCATTAAGTAATGGACAACGTGTTAGAACAGAAGGAAGGACCTGGGGGTAGCCTCCAAAATCGCAGGGCTGGGGTGCTAATGGCAACACTGGAGGCACAAGCGTTTCCCCCACCAGAAAAACTAAAGATGGTGACTTTAAAGGAATAATTGGCGGCATTGTTGCCAGCAGCCAGGCATGGAAACAACCTAAGTGTGCGTGGGTGGATCAACAGTTCGGAAAACGCAGCCTAGACGCATACGAGGGAGGATTATTCAGCCATAAAGAAAGTAAAAAGTCCAAACCAGAGCTGCATGGCATTGCAAAAGAACACCAAAAAGTGAAGAGAAAAGAAAGCCCTTCTGAATCTCACAATCCTCTCACTTGATACAAACGATGCATCATTTGCTCTACTAGCCATGGCATCGGGCAATTCCCACCAATGGAACAGAGTCTGAGGAGTGAAAACAAGACAGGGTTCCAAACACTCTTGGGTCCACGGAAAGATCCAGGGTGCATAGCACCCTGGGGGGAGTGGAGGAGTGGTCAGAACCTATGTGACGATGAACGGTGGCTACCGAGGATCTGGGGAAGGCCACCAAAGGTTTCACCCAAGTGTCGGAGGCTGCACCGAATGAAAACTTCCCCAACTGATGACTGTGCATCAGAAAATCAAGACTTAAAACAAAAGGCACATTTGAAAGCTGCTATTTCAGGAGTACAGTGGGGCATGCTGAGCCCAGACTGCTTTCCAACTAGTTATCTGAGAGAAGGCTCTCTGCGACCTAAGCACAAAATCCGCCCAGGTGGGACCACACACCAGCCACGCCATGGGTGTTCCTCAAACACGAGGCCAGGGAGCAAACCGACCAACGGTCGTGTCCCTCTGGCTGTCCTTGTCTCTGTCACTACTGCTCTGGGGTAGATCCCCTGTGCTTTGTTTCTGACGAACAGAAAAGCTGGACACGTATCAAGGGGTGTGAACTGCTCAAGAGGAAGACAAAGAAGAACAGGAAGAAGATGCAGGCCAGACCAAGGATCCAATAACTTTTTTCCCAGAAAAGTATCCAGAATATTCTCACAACTCCAGGTTATTCAGCAGTCACTGTATTCAGAGCAGAGAGACTTCCAGGCCAAAGGGGTCACGACCTAGATCTATGAGGGTACCGCTTAATAAAGGAACTCCATGGAAAAAAAAGGAAATAAAGAAACTCCATGGAAATTATTCAATACCATGACACCTAGAACTTTCCATTACCAAAAATAATTTACTTACCACAGGTCAGCCTGCGTCAAATTTAAAATAATTATTTTTCGATAAACCCATTAAACTCCTGCAAAGTGCGATTAGAGAGCTTAGTAAGATCAGAGACAAGACTTGTGTGCCTGGGTGGCTCAGTGGGTTAAAGCCTCTGCCTTCAGCTCAGGTCATGATCTCAGGGTCCTGGGATCGAGGCCTGCATCGGGCTCTCTGCTCAGCAGGGAGCTTGCTTCCTCCTCTCTGCCGACTTGTGATCTCTGTGCCAAATAAATAAATAAAATCTTAAAAAAGAGAGAGACAAGAGTCTTTCCACCTTTTCTTTTAAGATTATTTATTCGAGAGAGAGAGAATGAATGAGAGAGAAAGCACAAGCAAGGGAAGGAGCAGAGGGAGAGGGAGAAGCAGACCCCGTGCTGAGCAGGGAGCCAGACATGGGACTCGATCCCAGGACCCTGGGATCATGACCCAAGCCAAAGGCAGACACTTCACTTCACTGACTGAGCCACCCAGGTGCCCCTCCAGCTTTTCAATATGTATCACACAGGAAACTTGGGTGCAGACTTCATCATTTATAACAAAAAGAGAAAATCATTCTTTTATGAAGGAAAAAAAAAAACCCTCAGCCCTTGTCTCTTCAGTTCACTGCTTTTTATGCTCCATTTGCCCTCAGAATATCCTGAGAAACTGCTACAGAGCTGACCTTTCCTGGGCTTACTAAGTATACCTGTTTTGGTTACTAATTCCCTAAATGGTGACAGAAGTCACTTTGAACTAGACAGCCAAGGGCTTGTAGTAAGTCCTTGTGGTTACATTAAGAGGGAGGAAGTCCTTATACGATGGACTGTTAAGCTCTCACTGTTGCTATTAAAATTTCTCTCAGTTTGGCCATGCCCCGGGGACAAAACCTTTTGACAGCTCAGCACGACAAAAACAAAAACTTGTAAACCAACAGTAACAGTGTTTAAAGAGACCCAAAAGAATGACTGATATAAAATACAAAGTCAACAACACCTTACATAAGAACAGTCTTCCAATGAAGGAGCCTGATTTTTCCAAAGAGAGAGAGTAGAGGAAAAATTGAAACCGTGCATTGCTGTTTGGGTTAAGAACTCTCTAGTATGACTTCATGTTTATAGAAGCTGTGATGCCCTTTTGGCCTGCAACAGAACCCTGTATGAGTTATTATCCCACACCAAGTGAAAGGCAGGCAAAGAGGAAAACGGGGTAGAGTCCCACACTCAGAGGCTAAGGACATTGTCTAGATGAGCAGAAACAGCCTTGGAAGGGGGAAAGAATCTATAGACAGCCCTTATGCAGTGAGCCAAGAAACAGAACATGATTATAGTTGCAATAATCAAGGCCTGAGACATTCTGTCCTGAGTCCACAAGAGAAATCAGGAAAGTTTTTAAGGAATGGGGAAGAAGGTTCTGTGCTCACCGCACAGTCTAATCCCCATCAGCTTTGCCGAGCCTACGGCAATTTCAGAAATTTAAATCTGGACACCCATAAAGCTGATACATCACAGATGCTATTAATCATAAACCGTCCTAGCCTTCTTCCAGAACACTCTAGCACTCACTCTGCGATGGAGGAGGAAAAGTGAACATCTCTGCCAGAGTTATATTCAGATTTTAACACAGAAAATATTAACAAAGGCAACAACATCCATGAAAGCGTTCTACCACTTTCCCCATGTGCTTTGTGACAAAAATATCTTCCTTTGTCATTGCTTTCTGAAATAAATGAAAAAGTTTTTTTGAGGTAAAGATCCCATGTCTCCTGAAACAGAATTCCAGGAAGCGGCACCATGATAGAAGCTTAAGGTACCTACCACTGCCCGACACATAGTAAGAGGGAGACAAGAAACTGATTTTTGGATTAACTATCATATTCTCATGTTTACAGATCAAAGGTGTATAGACCCCAAGCCTTGGACTGCAGAACCTTCCACGGACAGAACAGATCCTGATATAAACCAACGTAAACCCACTCCCATGGATACCAGGTAATAACACAGCCACGCAAGAAAATCCAAAATGGTTCATTTAAATTATGAGGTAGAAAATGGAAAGATGTTCCCAGGAAACTGCTAAATAAATAGGTTACCGAAAGCATTTAGAATAGAGGTCTGTTTTTGTAAAACTGTGTGCGAGTGTGCGTGTGTATGTATGCGTGTGTGCACACATCTGTGAGGACACAATCATTCTGAAAATAAGCCAAAAGTCATGGCTGGAAGGTCACAACAGAATCTCAAAAGAGGTAAACTTTGGGTGGCAGGACTCTAAGTGATTTTTATTCTCTTCTCCTGTTTACATATTGTTTATACATTTTCTAGAATTACTATGTCCCATTACTATGGGACAAAATTAATTTTACAATTTAGGATAAATTTAAAAAAACTGACATTTAGAATCCCGAACCAGGCTGGGTATGGTGTCCTTCTACTCCCTCACCCTTAACTAAAATGCCTTCTCTGGGACTCTCTGTAGAAATCTTAGTGACCCGAAGACAGGACTGGATGCCTGCTCCCGCTCTACAACAGAGGTTGAGGGATCGTACATAGGTGACAAGCTCGAAGGCAGGACAAGCCCTTCTCAGAATACTTCTCTCTACCTGAGCATAGCGCAGGAGCTTCTCCGTGGCCTCGGGGTCTTTATTCCAGATGAGGTCTTCACAGAGCTGAAGCAGCTCCTTGTGGATATCATCATACACGGGGAGGCTTCCAGCATTCACTATCCCCATGTCCATCCCAAACTAAGGGCAAGAAAAAGAAAGAATTGAGGATTTCCAGGGATACTCTACATCACAGGTCAGCAAACACTGTCCGTAGGAAATATTTTAAGCCACAGTCTCTGTCACAGCTTCTCCGCTCTGCAACTGTCCCAGAAAAGCCGCGAAGGACAACATATAAAGCACGAATAAGACGTTATCCACAGAGACTGAAAGCAGGCCAGTCTTAGTCTGTGGGCCAAGTGGACGAACCCCTCCCTGCCCTAAGTGACAACTGCTTTCAAAGGGCAAACAGGTGTTCTACCATACCTTGATTGCGTGGTAAAGGAAAACCCCATGCATTGCTTCTCGAATGGCTTCCATGCCTCGGAAAGAGAAGGACAAGTTGGAAAGACCTCCACTTACTCGGGCTCCAGGCAGGGTTTCCTAGCAAAAAGGGAAAAGATGTTCCTATTCTGCCAAAAGCAGCAATCCCATCCCTCAAGCTTGATATGTCAGAGCAGAAAGTAAAAAACACGCAGTCTGATGTAATTCTGAACTTCTTATAGCCAAACAGAGACCAAAACTTGTCATATTATGGATCACGAAAACACTGCCTTGTAGATAGTTTTCCCTACTAGACTTTAATCTCCCTGAGAGCTTGGCTTTATCTCTGTATAGATCTCTACAGTGGGCCTGATGAGGCCATGGTACCTAAGGAGCATGCCAGAAAGTATTTGAATAGATAACTGAGACAGAATGACACAGAGACAGACACTAGTCTGTCATCCAGTCAAAGGCTTCTGTAGCCCAAATGAACCAACTCCCTGATTCACCATAAACCTGACTATTTCTCAGAGGACAGAATGAAACTGAGGTTCCCAAAACACCTGAGGACACGTCCAGCATTATCATGCATGTCAGAACAGGAGGAACTCCCTGTCAGCTAAGGTACAAACCAGGTCCAGTTTTAGGGAGACAGCTTGCTACGCCTACTGCTATGACCTGCCCATCCCAGTCCGGTGCATACACTCTGGGGAACCCCGGTCACGATCACCCAAGTCACACACACAAGAATGATCACGGTAGCAGTGCTCAAACTGTCCGGAATGGGAAACAAACCAAATGTCTATCAAGAGTAGAACAATTAACTGTGGAAGAGACGGAATGTTGTATGTTCAGAAAAATGAATAAAGCCCAAGCTACAACAACAGAGATGAATTTTTTAAGTAAGTTTGGGTAACCCAAAAAGGCCTAAGAATTTTAAGACTCTATATAAAGCCCAAACTAAGCCACACTGTTTATATAGCCAAGTCTCAGTATTTGCGGTAATTATGTTGTATAAAGTCATCGTGAAAAATGAATCCGGGAATACTGAGAACCACTGCTCCTCAGGGTGGGGGGGGGGGGGAGTAGAGTTATGCTTCTGTGAACGTGGTCACATAATTTTCATCTACTCATCAATACAGAAACTTGTTTTATGTGTCTTTCTGTGTGAAGACATCTTGTTTAACAAATGCTATTGATTCACTAACACTAAGCTCATGGCCAGCTGGCTCTCAGACTCACATCTAAACAAAGCTTATCTAAACGCAAGCAGTTTCTCCCCTAAGCCTTGGCAACGGCCTTCCTGCAATCAGGAACTTTAGAAAGCACTTTAGCACTATACCTGGGGGCCATTTAGACGGAGAAGTAAATTACCAAGAAAAAGGTCAAAACTGTGAAAAACACGGGCTACACAGACCAGGCACTGGATACCTGTTCACAGAATGAGAGCTGAAATAAGCGACAGAGTTTGTTGACCTCATCTGGGAACACATGGGTTGGGCCACTCGAATTTTCACCTCTGTGCACGTGGGTATGTCCACAAATGATTGCAAAAGCACCGAGAGTACTGACTTTTGGGGTCACAAATAAATGTTAGCAAGTAGGTAAATTTGTGATTACGAAATCCGTGGATAATTCAGACTGTACGTAAGCAATAAAATGATAAAGAAAAGCACTGAAGTGTTATTATAAAACAGGATGATGGTTGCATCACAAAATTCAGTTGTTCCATGACCCAAGTGAAAGCTGTTACGTGCCTCATAATTATTTATTATACCTCTATTTTTTATATATTTTCTCCAGTATGTATGTTCTACTTCATAGCATAAAACACCACATCCAAGAAAAAGAATAAAGGGCCCTAAATTTCAGAAAACAAATTTTCTACCTACGAGTAAACTGTCAAGATTCCCAGGCAATAAACAGGTATGTTAGCTCAAACTACTCAGTCGAGCCATGAGATAAATCTGAGTGATGTCTTGAGTAGAAGAGAGAAAATACCCATACTCACTTTAATGATTTTTGTTGCGTGGATAAAATTAACAGCATACAAGTTGTGCTCTTCCATCCCGGTACCAATGGTGAGGATGTTAGGGTCAAAGATGATGTCATTTGGATTAAAGCCCAGTTTTTTCACAAGTAGATGGTAGGCCCGCATGCATACTCTGATTTTGGTGTCTGTTTCTGTAGCCTGGGGAAAGGAGCAAAGGATATCCTTTAAAATAGAAAAATGAAGTGTTATCTATGAAAACAGAAGCACATAACTATCAATGCTTGGATTTCATAGAAATCCAAACGCCAAGCAGCTTTTCAGCATTTACCAAATTCTCTCAGAAGAGGAGATAGTTAGTTTAAAGTCACTTTGTGTTTTCATCCACACAACAGCTACACTGCTGCAAAAATCACACCTTAAACACACAGATGATAAATTAATGAACGGCCTTCAGAAAAAATACACACACACAATAAAAATTCAAATGCTGCTAAGGCACAATTAACAAATAAGCATCCCTCCTGTTCTGACCTGCCCCCAGTACTTACCACATCACCCAGGCAACACTACCACAGGCTTCTTGGATATTCCTGCTCTGATATTCCACAAGGATTCAAAGATATGTCCCCAGCTTCTTCCCAACCCCCCCAAACGCTAGCTAATTAACATGGGCCTTAAGCTATCAATATAAATTAGGACTGCTCTTCAAAATAGTGACAGTGGAAGGCAACGTACCAACTCCAGGAAACACTCAAACTTCCAGTCACTTCCCCTCATCCTTGGAATCAGGGCTCACATCTCCAGTTTGATTTCCTACCATCTGCCCATTCTCTCCTCTCCTCTCCTCTCCTCTCCCCTCCCCTCTGCTGGTCCTGAAACCTGCCAAGCTCCACCTATCTTACAGCCTTTCCATTTACTGCTGCCACTGCTCCGGACACTCTGGGACCTGGCTGGGTGCCTCATGTCACTCTCAACTCTGCCCAGATGGCTCTTCCCAGTAAGGTCTTCTTCACTCACCTGCTCAAAGCAGCCCCTCCACCATCTTGCCTGCTTCTCCAGTCTTCTTTATGGTACCTCTCTTTCTCAAACTTGCATTTATTTGGCAACTTATTTTTTTATCTGTTTTATTTACTATTGTCTTGTTGAGCCAGAATGCCAGTCTTGCTATATCCCCTGAGCCTAGAGCCCAGGATATGTACTCAATACTGTTTACTGAATGAATGTGTGCTGCTTTTACTCAAAGCCTTTCTGAACTTTGTCATGGAGACCATCTTCAGATCAAACTTATAATCTCAACCCAGGGCTTCTCCAACAAATTGTTCTGAATGATTTCTTGTATAAATATCAAATCTGGGGTACCTGGGAGGCTCAGAAACTAAGCCCCTGCCTTCAACTCAGGTCATGATCCCCAGGTCCTGGGATTGAGTCCCACATCGGGCTCCCTACTCAATGGGGAGTCTGCTTCTCCCTCTCCCTTTGCCCCTCCCCTGACTCATGTTCTCCCTTGCTCTGCTCGCTCTCAAATAATAATCTAAAAAAAAAAAAAAATCAAATCTGCCCTGAAGAAAAACTGAACACTTCCAAGCACTAGAGTGGCTCCAAAAAACTAAGTCACATACTATTCTGAACAGACGCACCAAACGTCCCTGAGCAGTGGCCAACACCACTGAACAGCGTGCTGAGTCTCCAAACTGACTAGTCTCATGGAGGGTGCCCTTGGCTAACTGGGGACACTAAGCATGGTGAAGACCTCCCAGGGAGAGCTCTCCAGGCAAGCATGCAGATGACACACTGGGGACAATGCTATAGCTCCAGGTTTTTAGGGAGCCTCCACCTTCCAGAGAAAGACACGGTAGTCTAATTACATGAAGTGTTCACT
Source organism: Spilogale gracilis (assembly GCA_004023965.1). Taxonomy (NCBI): domain Eukaryota; kingdom Metazoa; phylum Chordata; class Mammalia; order Carnivora; family Mephitidae; genus Spilogale; species Spilogale gracilis. The sequence continues at coordinate 51,672 of PITA01004311.1, forward strand.
CTTATACCTAGACTTTCAATAGCTTACCCACTCTGATATCCGTTCAAGTGTTCCCTTCCATCTCGAATGTCTCCCTACTTCCTGCAGCTGGCTGCGTCAGTGGCCCCACAGCACACCAAAGGGCCAAGGGAGAGGGTGACAGGAGTGGGCTCCATGGCCCCAGTGCTCCAGGTTTTAGGGAAGGTGGCAAGTTCTCAGCTTCTTTAATTGAGTTTCTTCAACAACCTACTTACTCCCCTTGAGCAATAGTGACAAGGTTAAGAGCAAGATGTGGGCCCAGAAGAAAGCAGCCAGGAGCAGGGAACCCAGGGATGCCTGTAATCTTAGACTTTGGTTCAGCCTTCACCAGCATGCCAAGCAAGGATTTGAGGTTCTAGGTTCAGTGGCCCAGCTAAGCTCCCTAAGAGAGAAAGTACAGGAGTTTGGGGCTACCGGGGCTGCTGGAGCTTCTCAGAACCTAGTTTGGATAGTAGGTCAAGAAATCAAGGTCCTGATCATTTCTCTAAGCCACAAAGGGTACCTGGCCTTGTGTGGCAGGCTAAGTATGCTCTGTATGGGCAAACAGGAAAGTCTAGCCACCACACAAGCCACAGGAGGGAGGGTCCTCCCAAGACAGGAATCCTTTTATACGGCCAGAACAGAATCACCACCTATTAGCCCCAAAAGGATGGGGCCTTGTCAAGTTGTTCCTGTAGCACCTCACTGAGTGCCTATCCCATTAACAGACACAAAACTCTGGCTGCTGGATAAACAAAATCAGAATGAACAGAGTTTCAGGGGACAAGCCTTTGCCAGGAGCAGGTCATAACCCATTAGATTCACCAATTGTTGTGTTCCTCGGCCGGGGTCAAGAGATACACCCATTGGTAAGTCTCAGTCATGCCTGAGGCTCTCACGCACCAGAAGAGAGGTCCAGGAGAGAAGAGAATGGGAGCCTTCCGCTAATCGCAAGGGCTCTCAACTTCGGTTGCACATTAACACTGGAGGGTTTCTTCCTCATGTCCTAACACCTGGACCGTGCCCTACCTGACAGACCAGGATCTTGACAAGAGTCCTTGTCAACCATATTTTTAGAGCCCCTAGAGATTCTTTTTTTTTCAGTGTTCCAAGATTCATTGTTTATGCCCCACACCCAGTACTCCAAGCAATAAGTGCCCTCAGTACCCACCGCCAGGCTCTCCCATCCCCCCACACCTCCCCTCCAAGACTCTCAGTTTGTTTCTGAGTCCAAAGTCTCTTCTGTTTCGTTTCCCTCCCCGAATTACCCTACTTCCCATTTCCTTTTCTTCTCCTACAGTCTTCTATATTACTCCTTATGCACCGAAAGTAAGTGAAACCATGTGATACTTGACTTTCTCTACTTGGCTTATTTCACTCAGCATAATCTCTTCCAATCCAGTCCATGTTGCTACAAAAGTTGAATATTCATCCTTTCTGATGGAGGCATAATATTCCATTGTATATATGTACCACATCCTCTTTATCCATTCAACCATTGAAGGGCACCTTGGCTCTTTCCACAGTTTGGCGATTGTGGCCATTGCTGCTATGAACACTGGGGTACATATGGCCCTTCTCTTCACTACATCTGTATCTTTGGGGTAAATACCCAGTAGTGCAATTGCAGGGTCATAGGGTAGCTCTATTTTTAATTTTTAAAGGAATCTCTACACTCTTGCAAAGCAGCTGCACCAACTTGCATTTCCAATAACATTATAAGAGGGTTACCCTTTCTCTGCAGCCTCTCCAACACTTGTTTCCTGTCTTGTTAATTTTGGCCATTCTGACTGAGGTAAGGTGGTATCTCAGTGTGGTTTTGATTTGAATTTCCCTGATAGCTACTGGCCATGAGCATTTTTTCATGTGTCTGTTAGCCATTTATATATCTTCTATGGAGAAATGCCTCCTCATGTCTCCTGCCCATTTTTTAATGTGTTCATCTTCTTTTTGGATGTTGAATTTGAGTAGTTCTTTTTAGATCTTGGATATCAGCCCTTTGTCTGTAGTGTCATTTGCAAGTATCTTCTCCCATTCCGTGGGTTGCCTCTTTGTTTTGTTGACTGTTTCCTTTCATGTGCAGAAGCTTTTTATTTTGATGAAGTCCCAAAAGTTCATTTTCGCTTTTGTCACCTTTGCCTTTGGAGATGTGTCTTGAAAGAAGTTGCTGTGGCCAATGTCAAAGAGGTTACTGCCTATGTTCTCTTCTAGGATTTTGATGGATTCTTGCCTCACGTTGAGGTCTTTCATCCATTTCTAGAAATCACAGGCAGGGGCTGCTTGCTAAAAAACCCTACTCAGAAGGGCCCAGGTGAAGCAGCACCATACCCTTACAGAGGGTGCACGACCGTGTTCAAATCTTCTCTTTCACAAAGAGGAATGCCAGGCGTGTGGCTGGGAAGCCAGGAGCCTCAACTGAGGAGAGACACCAACTGTATGCTGTGCTATTACTCTTGTGAGGTCAGTGAGCATTCCAGGCTCTGTGGGGATCTTGGGACTGAGTGCTTGGAAGCCCCCTACTCCTCACATCCCTGCCAAGAACCCCTCCTCCGAAGGTAATCTAGAGAAGTTTCTTTCTTACAGAGAATTTAAGATCTGGGGCGCCTGGGTGGCTCAGTTAGAGGATCATGCAGCTCCTGATCATGGGGTCGTGAGTCCCACACTGGGTGCAGAGATTACTTAAATGAATAAATAAATCAACTTAAAAAAATAATTTACAACCTATAGTCCATCTTATAAAGCAAGGCCCAAGAATAGAAATAATCATGTAAGCTTAGCCAGGGAATGGGGACCTCTCTAGAGTTACTAAAAAGGACGTGCTTGAAATGCAGAAATATAGGTCAGGTTTTCAGAAGGTCAAAGGAGAACATGTGAGAATCAGCTCCTAGGTGTGGGCCAACTACTTTCAGCAAGGTAAAAAAAAATTAAAACTATTAGTTCTGTTTCCTACAAGTATGTATGATACCATGGTACATATTTTCCTGGAAAATACAACATTCAACTGAAAAACAGTATCAGTTTATCTAAATTCAATAAAGAGGCCATTATAAAAATGTAAAAAAAAAATTTACCAAAGGAAAAATATTTACGAAAAGAAAAATAATCCAACTACAACAAAGCAATACAAAATACCTGGGAGCGTTCTTAAGATTTCCTATTTATGGACAACTATAAAACCTGATTGATAGTAGCCAGAAATACACCCATGCTCCTGAATAACAATTCTAAATATTGCCAAGATAGTGTTATTTTTAGGTTAGGGTTAATTAAATTTTAATCGGTATCCCAATGGAGTTTTATTTCTCCATAAATTGGAATATTACTTTTCAAGATCATTTTAACATGAAAATGTGTTGAATATAATGGATATGTTTATAGAATATTGATTCTTCTTTTATACAGTTTGCATACGTACAAAATGTTGCATAGCGCATTCTATAATGTCATGATTATATTTCTAAGAAACCTTACCTTATTAAAAATTAATTCAATTAGAAAAGGAAAATTAAATCTGGAAGTAGGTAGGAAGAAGTTACTTTCCCATAGAAATTTCAACAATAATGGTATTTAGTATTTTGTTAGAGTTAAAATAATAAGGGGGCTACTAGGTGGCTCAGTCAGTTGAGCATCCAGCTCTTGATTTCGGCTTAGGTCATGATCTCAGGGTTGTGACAACAAACCCTGCACCGAACCCCATGCTCAGCAAGGAGTCTGCTTGGGATTCTCCCTCTCCCTCTGCTACTCCTCCCACTTGTCTTCTTTCTCTCTCTGAAATAAATAAAATCTTAAAAAAAAAAAAAAAAAACTAACAACATCAACAAAAGACAGAGAAATGCTTCCTTACTTGCCCTTTATTCCAGAAGTTTCAGAGCCAGTCCCCTCTGCCACAGATGGCTTTGACTTGGCTGTTTTCATTGCAATGTGAGTCATAAATGTAAACTGAAATCGGCAACCAAATAGTGCAACAAAAAAAGTAGGTGTGAGTTCCTCTGCTCTGCTCAGTTCTAACAGTCGTTTTCTGTCTGAGAGAGCAGCATTCTCCCTAGACACAACCATGTCATGCATGCAAAGCGAATCCTGGGTCTAAACTGACTGTGCCACCCAAAAGCACGACAGGAGCTCATGGACAGAAGACACACCTTTATACCAAAATATCTGGGTTGTTGGTTTCTGAGCTTTGCAAACACATGAATTTTTTGTTTTACTCTTTGTAATTTTGCTCTTTATAACTGCTTACTGCAATCCTTCAGTGAGCATTTAGGTCTATCATCATATAGAAAAATTATTTTGTAAAAGGAAAAGCAGCATTTAAAAGGGATCTTTTGTTCTACCATCTTATTCTAGCCCATTACTTCCCTTTACAGCATTTCCTGCCTATCTAGATCAACTGTAGTTTTTACATAGTCATATACACAGTGTCTAAATAATTCTTAGTCTTATATTTTTTATTTAGATTCTATAAGCAATGTCATCCTGCTCCATAATCTTCATAATTAATATCTGCATACTCTGAATAATATTCCAACAGAATGATGTAATCTAAATTAGCATTTCTCTCCAGTTGGCACTTAGGTTGTTTTTTTCTTCAGTAAAGCTGGTGAAAATCTTTGCATATATATAGCATTCTTACACTGTTGAATTCCTTTATTGGGATAATTTCCCAGAAATGAGATCATTAGCTCAAAGGGCAGGAACATTTTTATGTCTCTTGGCAGGTATTATGGTGCCTTTCAAAAGGATGGTCCCAGTTGATGCTACACTTTAGAATGAATAAGCTTTCTGTTTACTACTGCTGGACTAGCACAGACCTTGATCACTTTTAAGTTTGCTTTCACTAACTTATTATGCATAAAACACTACCTTAATATTGCTCTAATTTGCATTCTATCATAACTAGCAGGCTAAATATTTTTTTCCCTACACTGGCTTTTTCTTTGTAATCACACTCAAATCTAAACTGGGAAGGCCTGTTCTCAGACAGGATCGAACACTATGCAATGGTAGCAGATAAAACATGGGGATTACGTAGGACTTGGAAACACGCATGAGTCTGCAAACTGGCAGCGCAGGGATCCAAACCTGGCTCCTGCATGTCCTAGCTATCTGACCTCAGCTCACTGCAAAATGGGACGACAGCTACCCCAGGTGGTTGCTACGAGGAGGACTGAGATCCATTCTGCTGGTGGTTTTCAACCAGTTATGAAACAGCCACTTAAGTACAGAGAATCAACTGATGGTCACCAGAGGGGCAGGGGTGGGGAGCTGAGGGGCAGCAGCAGGTGATGGAGAGAACTGCTGAATCACCACACTGTACACCTGAAATTAATGTCACACTGTATTTAACTATATTGAATTTAAAACTTGAAAAAGAAAAAATTACTGAAGCCAGGTCTCATCCCAATCCAACAGCGCCCCATGGGGGAGTGCTTCCACCTCACACTCCTGGGGAAGCACCAGACAGGCAAAGCACACAACACTGCATCCTCTGTCTCAGAGCCGACCTTGCTTCCTACCTTCACTGAGAAAACAGAAGCAATGAAGGATGCCCAACAGCACGCCGCCCAGCGTGCCTCTGGACCCGCACTCTTCCACTCTGCCTTCCCTATCGCCATAGGAGCAAACCGCCTCCCCCTCCACTAGCACACTCATTGCCATCCCTCCCCACCTACAAGGTCAAAGATCTAGCAAATGCCTCCTTTCTCTGTTGCATCAGTTCTTCCCCCTCTCTCAACCAGATCATTCGCATCATCAGCTTCCAGAAACAGACTGTCACATCACCCATCTTCTCTTTCTCCCCTCACCGCCCCCCCACACGCACACAGTCTCCCTCCCTTAACCTCCTATCCACCTCTGGTTTCCACACTATTTCTCTATCCCTTTTACAGCAAAACTCCTCAAGAAAGGTTGTTTCCACCTGCTGCCTCCAATGTTCCTAGCCTCTTGAACCCACTCCAATCAGGCTTCCATCTCCTTGGAAACAGTACAGCAAGATCATAAACTAACCTATTTCTAAATCCAGTGATAAATTCTTTGTCTCACCCAACCTGATCTACCACAGCTCTTTAAAATAGCTCAGCATGCCTTTCTCAAAGCTTGTTCTCCTCTTGGCTTCCAAGTGAACCCTGTCTTCTGGTTCCTCTCCTACCAAAGAGGCTGCTCCTCCTCAAATCCTCTGATGGTGGTGGTGTCCCTCTTCCCCCCAGCCCTGAGCACTGCAGCTCTAAGATGTGCTTGTTCTTGGGACCTCTGCTCGACTGTTATTCCTTTGGTGAAAGAGTCAGTCTCCCTGCTTTAAATCTCATCCATGTACAAATATTACCAAGTTTATCCACATATATCTATATATGTCAGATGATGAGTGTGATCTGTGTTTTCATTTCTTACTCTCTTGCCCTCTAAGAATATAAACGGCACAAGGACAGAGAGTAGGTTTTTCCCTGCTATCTCCCCAGGGCCTGCCATGTACCAGGTGCTGAAGATCTATTTGGAAGAATTAAGGCCAGCATCTGCCTCCATCAAACAGTAATATATTTCCGTATCAATTTTTAAAAGAACACTTAGGTAACAGCAGCAACAACAACAACAACAACAACAAAGAGCTCCTAGCAAAAGAAGAAATAAAACTCAACAGAGGGTTTGGAGAATAAATGTAGGTGTAGAAATCTCACACTGAGCAGAGCAAAATGCTATAGCTGAAAAAACAGGAAGAAAAAGAAAATTAGGCAATCTTTCCAAAACATCTAACATCTGAATGCCACACATACCAAAACAGAAGATAAAACCATTCAAGAAAACTTGCTACAACTGTGGCCCCAAGTTTCCCCAATGAAAGGGCCCAGTGAGCGCCCAATATAACAGATGGCTTCTCAAGCCATTTCAGAACACCGTAGACACAGAAGGACCTAGGAGTATTCAGAAAGTGGGAAAATAAATAGGTTTTGCAAAAAAGAACGAAGGGTTAGAAGAGCACCAGTGGAAACTAGAAGACAGTTCAAAATGATTTCAAGCTTATACTTGAGACCAATATAATTGTCCAGTTAAGTATCCAAGTAGAATACGACCACTTTCAGACATGTAAGGTCTCAAAAATATTTACTGCCATGTTTTCTTTCCTGGGCGGCTGACAGAGGATGCACTCGACCAAATGAGAGATACAGCCTAGAATGAGAACCTTACAAGATATAAAAACCCAAGAGAGAGGTGAGAAGAATCCCTGAGATGATGGCTCAGGGGCCAGGTGTCAGAGACCAGGAGGGAGAATTCTTCAAGAAGTCAAAATGGCTGTCTACTGAGCGGGCCTGGATAGGCTGGATATCAGAAATGTAGACAAGCAGGGCGTATTCTGAACTAAAATCTATAAGAAACAGAGCAGACAGAAAGTCCTGATCTCAGGGTGCAGGAAAGGACAAGTTGCACAATGTCTTAGCCTGTACGCAGCTTAGTGATGTGAGCACTAAAAATAGTTACAACTAAAATTAACTGTATTGGAGGGTGAGAGGAGAAAGGAAAGATGTGTGAGGTGGGGGCAGAGGACAGTAAAAATGCCAAGTCCACCGCCACTACAGAGAGGCAATGACTAACTGCCGACACTGGGATTTGGAGATAAGGAGGTAAACGCTACCAGAAGCGGATAAGAAAGTTGACAGCGGTGTCTCTGGGGGGTCTGACGGGCTGCGGGCTTCTGGTTTTCATAATGAGCCACACAGAATTATTTGTCTCTGTAACTACCCACACAGATATCTGAGGGAAAAATAAAAATTACGTCAGGAGGTCCCAGCACACTGAACTAGCAGTGGAAGAGGGCTGTGAAAAATCACAGAAGTACGATGTGACAGCATGGGACCAAATGTTCCACGTGCATGCCCCACTTCCAGGAAGGGACGAGCAAAACCATGGCGCAGGGGTAAAGGGACGGACTGAATGAGGGTATTCACTGACTGCATCTGTTCTCCTAAAAAATCAGAAACCATTATCATTTCACTCTGCTGGAGAACAGCATGTCTCGGCTCAAATCCTACAACTACTGCTTGCTACCCATGTGACAACGGGGACTCACGTGCACGCAATAGAAAAATAATAATCACATATACTCAACATTTATGCAGGGGGAGGAAAAGCTGATTTAATGTGTGAAGTGTGCCTATGTGGTATGAGTTTTCGAAAAAGTTCAATACCCATTCATTATCAAAATTATCTTTTCTGCGCTCTTCTAGATTATTTGAATTTCCCTCCTGATGAAAATACATCCTTTGTACAAATACAACAACTCTCTAGTTAAAAGGTTTTATTCTAAAAATACAAAAAGCAGAGAAAGAAAAAGGACATATAATCCCACCACTTGTCAATGATATAAAAGATGTCCGTATGTCCCCATCTGAAACCATCCCTATCCTCTAGTTAACTAGCAATGTTTTCTCTGTTTACACAGGCACACATTACAAAACCCATGTAACTCCTTCCTTATTAAATAAACCAGAATCATGTCACCTGTTGTTCATTTTTTTTTCCATTTATCAATATATTGTATCCATGGTTCCACAACCTCATTCTTCTTACCGGGTACACAGTATTCTGTGGCATGCCATAACCTTTAAGCACTCCCCTATGAAAGAACTTTCAGACTACTTCCCATTGTTGCTGCCACAGAGCTACAGTAAGTGTGGACACATACCCTCACATATGAGGTTTTCAGAGGGGGCTGATTCACAAGGAATGGCATTTTTTTCATTTTCTTTTTTAATTTTACTTATTTATTTGACAGAGAGAGAGAGAGAGATCACAAGTAGGCAGAGAGGCAGGCAGAGACGGCAGAGGAAGCAGGCTCCCTGCTGAGCAGAGAGCCCGACGCGAGCCTTGATCCCAGGACCCTGAGATCACGACCTGAGCCGAAGGCAGAGGCTTTAACCCACTGAGCCACCCAGGCGCCCTTTTCCATTGTTTTCAAAAAAAAGATTGACTGGATACAAAAATAGTTATAAAAGTCATGTGAGGTATATAGGAATGACAGCAGCGCCGGGGTGGCTCGGTCAGTGGAGCACCTGACTCCTGGTTTCAGTTCAGGTTCCTGAGATCACCCCAGGTCAGGCTCTGTGCTCAGTGGGGAGTCTGCCATGAGGATGCTCTTCCTCTGCCCCTCCCCCACTCACGTTTTCTCTAAAATAAATAAATCTTTAAAAAAATAATAAAGGAACAATACACTATAATCACTGCACACCCATCCCTCGGGTGCACTCTTGTATGTCTCAAGGTTCCCATTGCCCCTCCCACCAACTCCAGGGCAGAGACATTGTAAGAGGTGCCATGGGTCAGTCTCTTACTTTTTACCCCCTCTTTGCTAAAAGAGACAAATATCTCATTAATGCTTCCTTTTTCCTACCTTTAATCATTACAACATATAGTATCTTCTCATAGGCTTATTGGCTATTTGTATTTATTTTTCCATAAGCTGCTTCTTTGTTTATCTTCTTTTGGGTTGATCTGGCTGCTTTACTTTCTGATTTACAGAAACACTGCGTATGGGCAATATTAACCTGCCGCTACTACCCATGTTGAAGGTAATACCATGCCCTTCACCAGAGAAAGTGTTACATTCCCATCCGGAGAGCTCTATTAATTATCCTTCTGGCTTCCCAAGTTTAGGTATTCGCCCATATACTCTTTAGAATTTTGTTTCACATGTTTAAATCATTCATTGATGTAGCCTTGACCTAGCAGGTGGTGGGAAATAGGGCTTTATTTTCTCCCAAATGTACAGCCAGTCATTCTAATAGTATTTACAGAATAATGCCTTTCTCCATTGATGTAGCGATTTCACTACACATCCAATTTTCAGAGTACAGACATGGACACAAGTGTCTGTATGTGTGTAAGATGTGCACGCATGTATATACATATATGCACGTACACATACGGCGCTTATGGTGTTTACACGTCTGTTTCAGCCTCTGTGCTCTTCCACTGCTCTGTGTCACCCGGGGAACACCATGGAACAAGGTCCAAAGAAATTACCCACCTGCCCTTCTTCATCAAAAGCCATGACGACCACAGCAGCTCCAAACTTCTTAATCTTTCTAGCCTTCGCCAAGAAGTCATCCTCTCCCTCCTTCAGGCTAATGCTGTTGACAATGCACTTTCCCTGGCAGCACTTCAAGCCGGCCTCAATCACAGCGAAATTGGAAGAGTCGATGCACAGGGGCACCTAGATCAGAGAGAAAGGAAGAATCACGGGAAAATCACAAGTCACCGTGGACTCCCTTCCAAGGGCCAGTGCCCAAACGGTCCTTATTTCGTATGTAGGGAAACACTACACAAATAACAGTAGCATGGCAGAAAAGGTATTTGAATGTATCTGTTCTTTTAAAGCCCAGAACACTTGGTGTGATTCTAGTCCTACAGGGTACCCCACACAGGAGCCCGGAATTTACAGATCAAAGATCACAGCTAAACACCAGGACGAAATCACTGAGCTCTGTTCATCAGCTTCATCATCAGTTTATACCTTCCATTGTCTATGCCTCAAACAGGACTCCAGTTTCCCTGATCTGACTCTGCGATTAACATCTGGCCTCACAGTCTCAGATTATTCAAACCCAATCTTCCCTTTAGAGAATCAAGTTACTGACCAGACAAAACAAAGTTTTACTGTGGGAAAGGAAAGGTCATAATATGTAATAAATGCATGTAACTACAACAAAGGACAAAGTTGGAATGCACCGATGAGAACCAGTTCATTTTTAATAGTCTCCATGCATTCACAGCTCTGTTCCCAGAAAGGTGAAAGTAAGGGTTCCCAGGCAGGACTAGAGGCAAGCACAGAAACATACCAGGGCAGCAGATCTAAGCTCCACTGCTTAAGTCACTCAACATAAATTTAGTGACAACCACATTAGGCCCCACACTAGACGTGGGGGCAATGACAGGGCAGAAGACTCGGCTTCCCTGAGCTTTACAAAGATAAACGATTTAACAAATAATGACCTGAAGTGTGGGGAACACGAGGGCAAGAGAGGAGCACAGGTGCCACGAAAGCCTACTGTGGGGCACCAGACCCCACCTGTGGCACATGGAGGGCAGACCAGGAGAATTCAAGGGAAGGTTCCCAGGGCAGTCTGCTCTTCCTCAGGCCACATCTCCAAAGGAGAGAGAGCACAAGGGAAGAAGGGGTCCATCGACTGTACCCCTTCCTATTGCACTGGTCACAACAGGTCTGTGAGGAAAGGGGTCAAGTACCAGTGCCGGTCTCGGGCCAATGTTTTAAAGCGGTGGCTGAGTCTAGTGTCCCAGCTCTGCTGGTGGAAACATGCTAGTCACACCTTTTCATGCTAGACTCCAGCTGTTCATAATTTGGTCTCAATTTCTGGTAGAAGGTCCAATACGGGAAAGATAAGGAAAAAAAGTTACTGGAGCAATCAGAAGAGGAACTAATAATGACTTAAGTTACGCATGGCTGTTCATAGCGAAGGCAATTTTACTTTCAAGGTTTGAGAGTCAGACAAGCAGGTATGTCTGCTTTCACATCCAGGCAGAGGAGGGAAACTCATGTCAACAGTCAGCTGACCATAGAGTTTTCAGACTCCCAGCAGAGCCCCTTTTCCACCTCTCAGCTGATGAACAGCTGTTCCCCCTCTGATTCTGACAGACTTGGAACAAGTCATTTGGCTTCTCCGCACCTTAAATTCTCAAAATATTTACTCCCAGTGGAATGACAAGGCTTTTTACTAAGGAGTTTTCAAGACACAAATGAAAGATGGGTTAATGTAACCCCCTGCTTACAACAAGACGTCTAACTTAAGTATTTGCTCAAGGCCGAATGAAACACTGACAGCCCCATCTCTCAAAGCACCAGCAAGTTTCTTTAAAAAAGAACTTCACAATCACACTTCTCATCACAAATTCAAAGGTAGGGAAATGAAATAAAAATGTTAAAGATTTTAGAATCCACATAAAATTTTTTTAAAGAATTGGACACACAAATTAACTTTCATCTTTTTTTTTTTTTTTAACTTTCATCTTTTAAAGAACAATTGTAAAAGGTGACATACACTATTTTGATTTAATCTTATTTTATAATTCTGTTTACTCTGAAAAGCCCCAGAAGGGCTCTTCCTCCCACAATAAGGAAGAACTGCCTAAGGGCCCCTGAGCCTGGAATGGAACTAGTATCTGGGTAGCACCAGGTACTATCTTCAGAGATGTGGGAAGCAGGCTCTTAGTCTGTCCAGAGATCAGAGGAAACACAATCCTTGTAAGCAATTCCAGAAAGCTTCAACACAGCCGAGCTGAAGTCACAGCTCTCTCTGGTTTACACTGGAAGGCTGCCACTAGGGGAAAAAATGACAAACAGAAACCGTTGGGCTCTGACTGTAGGAAAACAGAACACTAGGGCATGAGATGACAGTTCCCTAGGACAAGTGACAAAGTTACATGAGTGACAGATAAGGGCACAAAAATCCCCTCATTTTGTACAACCTTGGCGATGTCGGGCTCAGAAGCAATGAAGTTGCAAAATCTGGTCATGGCACTGGAACCATCCAGCATGCCGTCATCCATGTTGATATCCAACACCTGCGCTCCCATTTCCACCTGCACTTTGGCAATACTCAGCGCTTCCTGAGGGAAGAACGCCAGAGGAGGCAACATTAGAAGAAGGCTAAGCCTTCAAGTGAAGGCTACCAAAGTTATTCCCACCTGCCCCCACCCCACAAGCAATCCTTTCAAATCAGACTAGACGAACCAGCCTCCTCGAGTCTGTGCCTACTCTCCTCCCATCCATCATCACAGTCTGACGACTGGTCTTTCTTGCACATCTCCTCCCTCCTATCAGTTCACAACTCAGAATCCACCAAGGCTCTGTCTTCCTGCCCTAAGGAAGCTCACCTCCCCAGCCTGGCGTCTGAGGCCCTCTGTGGCCTGGTCCTGTCCCCTCAGTAACTGAAGGCCCTGCTTCTCCTCTCCTGGTTCCCTTCACCCAGCCACGTCTGTTTCCACTTCGGAGTCATAGATCACACTGTCCCCTCTGCTTGGGATACAATCCCCTTCCCTACTATAGTTTAGGACGTGGCTCAAGCCCCAGCTCCTCCAAAAGAAGTCCTCAGAGAAACCAACCAAAACTTCTGCGACTCTTCATGCCAAGACATGCAAAGTGCGTTGCAGGCTCTTGGTAAGAGTTACGTGAAATAGGAGTTAAATGAAATCCAGCAGGTTTTTGTACTGGAAGCCTTTTCAAATCCGTTAATACACTGATATACACTGTAAATATCCAAGAACGGAATACACAGCACTTCCCACTTGTGACCACTGAAGCAATTATCTTACAGGCTCAGTGTTCCAGAGAACATACGTTGGGTGGAAAACACTATTTATTCCACAACGACCTGTAACTTCTCTAACAACTGTGATCATTATATCATCATGATTTATGAGATCATCACTTTCTCAGGATTTCTTGAATATTACTTATTCCTTAAAATAGAGTGTAAGTGTTTGGAACTCTGGGAAGGTCTTACGTTTCTCCTGCTCTCCTGTGAACAATGCTAGGCAAAATATACATATTCCATGATGCTTTCTAACTGATAAAACAGAGTTTATTCTGGGTCTGAACTGTATACTTTGTCATGTAATAGAATAAGTAAGGATAAAATCTATAGTAGCTTCTGATGTTGTCTTATTTTTTTCTTTAGCTTAAGAGAACCACATCAAAATTGTAAGCAATCGTCGTGACAGAGCACGCATATCCCTTTGGCATATGCCAGAAAGGAAGTCCATTCATAATGACCCAAGGTTACACAGGAAAAGGGTCACATAAAATTAACACAACAGAAAGTGTTTTTTCCGTATCAGCAATGTGTTAAATACTATTATGAATCGAGAGCATGTGTCCCAATCCCTGTTCCTGGAGGGCTTACATTTAGCTGGGGGCATATGACATAATCACAAACAGTGTGCAGCACTGTGGTGTGAGTCAAGTGTGACAAAGCCTACACAGCAGGGGAGGGCAGGACTCTGCCGCCTGGAATGGAAGAAGCCACCTGACAGGGACAGTCTCAGCTGGCCCCTGGAGGACAGACTGGAGGAAGCAGAGCAGAGACAGCCAGCAACCTGGTGAGACCAGAGAGCGAAAAGCTGGAAAGTGGAGATGCCAATACCTGATCTTTCTGTTCCAGAAAAGTCACCGAATAAAAGCTTGGAGGTCCAGCCTTCCCAGATGGGCTCGCTAAGAGGACCTCGTTTGTACAGGTGAGCAAAAATCAGCCCTGGAACTTCCTTCAAGGTCAGTGCTCCTTCGGTTAAACCACAAAGCCCTGAGGAATCACTAACTCAAGGAAAACTAGAACCCAGTAAGGAGTTAACCCTAGCGATCCCCCAAATCCCATTGCCTCCCCCTCCTGTGTCCTCTAGGCAGAGACAGCGTAGACTTGGGGTTTATCATCCACATACTGTGAAACAACGGGAGAGTAGTTCACCTTCCCCCAGAGGTCCACGGGTGAAAAGGGGTAAGAACGGCCCCATTTCACAGGTCTGGGAGGGTTCGGTGAGTAATGATGTTAAGTGCCTTGCACCATGACTGGCACAGAGTTAAGACCTTACTAAAGACTGTATATTATTACTCCCATCTGCTTTCATCCTCCTGAGATGCCCTCTATCCTCAGCATCAAAATCTCTCAACTCTGACACCTCAAAGGGACACCACAGAATGCCTGTAAGAATCAAGACGTGAATAGAAATGTGGCCAGTTGAAGAATGTTATGTAACTATGAAGGGTCATCGGCATTTCAGAGGGCAACAAACATGAAGGGAAAAAAGGCTTGGGTGCAGAAGCAAACCTTCTGGAACATTCGAGTGACAGATCAGGATGGGAAGGCAGTCTGCTGTCTGAGTGGAATGAAATGAATGGTGGTCTAAAGAGCTTGGATTTTCTCCCATCTACACAAAGTGGGACCCTGTGAAAGCTTCTCATTTGGGGAGGGCTGCGACAGGAGCTCATTGGGGCAGCAAGCAGCAGCAGGAATGCAGGGCAGAGGACGGACGGGCCCGTCCGGAACCAGCAAAACAGGCCTTGCCAGGGGCCACAGAAGGGTGCTGAGGAGGGCTACCGTGGAAAGGTAACTAATAAGCCCACGAAGGGTGATAAATGGGTCCTTTCTTTATGATTAATGTTCAATCTGCTTTGATACTAGTTTCTAGAAAATCTATTTCCTAAAGCTTGCAAAACCTCCAAGTGACAGTTGATGAAAAATAAATCATCACGAATGCCCAGACTAAATTCCTCCAATGTTTAACATACTATTTTAATAAGGGGGAAAAAAAAATCTATCCAGCTGTGTAGGGTGGGCTCTTCGGGGATCATAGTTTGCTGACCCATGGAGTGACCAAGCGGAGAAATACTATGGCTAACCCGTGAGGCAGACTCTCCGAGGTGGGGGCCTATTCCGTCTTTTCTGTGTGCTTGTTTATTTTACTCAAGGGCTAGCAGAATCAAGACCACCACCCTACTCAGCTGTTGGATTTGCTCATGAGGAAGTGAGTAGGAATGCTCTTGGCTTCCCCCTTCCCTGGAAGGGTTTGTGAGAAGCTAAAATGAAAAGTATTCTCAAATTCTTATTTCATAGTTCACAGAAACTGCCAGAACCTGGATCCCTCCCACCCCACCCCACCCCACTTCAGATCCCAGAGGCAGTTCTTTTTGACAAATACTAGCAACAGCAGCTTCGGTCCTCTGAAGCCGCAGCCTCCCACCCAACCCAGCGTGCTGCAGACACACATGACCGTTCTGCTCACGGTCCCCAGAAACTCTGCTAATAAAACTCTCGGAGGCAGAGCCGTCTCATTTACATGCTGTCTAGCCAAAAACATGGCAGATGCCTCAAGGGTCTTAATGAGATGCTCACTTCATAGTTTCCTGCCATGATGAGTTTAGCAAACTTCCTGGATCCTGCCACGTTACAGCGCTCTCCAATGTTAACAAAGTTGGTGTATGGTCCAATCCTGAAGGGCTCTAGACCTTAAAAGGAGAAGCATTTTGAAAATTTTCTGAAAATTCATATGATGAGATCAGACACACAGAAAACAAATGTTTTCACTGAGACAGAAGTTTCGCCGGCACAGCCCATAGGACTAGACAGTGCAATCAGGCCCCTGACCTTCTCCCTCAGGACAATTAAGCACAACAAAGGGGCTATACAGAAAGCCAGAACTCCCAAAATAAGTATTTTAGGCGTTCAGATACAAAAATCTTCTAAAGAACTGCTTCATACCAGCTCTGAGAAACAAAGAAACATGATCATCACATCCCTATTTCACCAAGAGTAGGGGGCAGAAGCCATGAAGTTAGAATCAGCAGGATTACCCCACACATGTCCACTCAGAGACATCAACCTGAAGCTGGACGGAGCAAGCTTTCATAATCCTACCAGCAGTGAGTTGAGAGCTTTATCTTTGGTCTTTGATCCTGAGGCCAAGAACCGATAATCAGCAAAGACGAGTGGGATTACAAGGAAGGCCCGGGCGGGACCCTGGGAGATGAAGTTGCTGTGACACACCCCCTACTCATGA
Organism: Spilogale gracilis; assembly: GCA_004023965.1. Classification (NCBI taxonomy): domain Eukaryota; kingdom Metazoa; phylum Chordata; class Mammalia; order Carnivora; family Mephitidae; genus Spilogale; species Spilogale gracilis. Next base: position 68,220 of record PITA01004311.1, read on the forward strand.
GCTGATGCTGGAAAAGTGGGGCTCTCTGCATCTCTCTCCTCATAGCTCCCCTGTTACAGGCCAACTGAAGGGCAAATACCAGCTTTATAATTAGGAACACATTCGGGCAGGTAAAAAGCGAGATGCAGCATCAAGTATCGCTTGATAAACAGTCCTTAACTGTTTTCATTCTGCTGCTTCTATGGAAAGACTGAGGCAAGGGTTCTTCCTGGGGGGGTTACAGGCAGGGTGGAGGGACAGCCAGTCGCAGGTTCAAAGCCCCGTCCAGCTGTCTCAGTTCCCAGCCCGGGGACACTTTTTTCATAGCCTTTGATCGTCTTAAAGAGAGTCATAAAAGTATGGTTTTTCATACTTGTCTCATACATTTCATAGCACTACTGTAAAAATGAGACTAGAGTATGCTTGATAAGCAAAAAATAAGCACCGGCAATCATAGCCATTGTTGTCAATAAAACAAAATGGATCTGTCCTTTTGTCAAAAGCACTGGTTGAGAAAGAACAAATTATGGGGAGGGGAAAATAACGAGTATGAGATGAGTAATCACAAAAGTATTCCAGACTGTTTAAAGGACTGGGGAGGCTATGCCTTCCCAGTTTTGTCCTGTGATTTCTCCCCACTAGTAGGGACCCTCCCCAGGAGACTCAGCGGGTCCCCGGCCCTTAGTGAGACCCAGGGGCTCGCAGGACAGGGAAACAGTGGTGCTGATGCGTACATGCTGAAGAGGTCCTGTGCCACTGGCCTATGAGCACCACACACGGAGTGCTTCTCATCAGTCATACACGTGAAGTATCTAAGATAAAAACTACATTTTTCTTAAGTTTGCAATCCATAAAAGAGTGTGTCTGATGTCATTCTTTTAAAATGTGACTGGAAGGGATTTTTAAAGCAATTTAGAAAGAGCACATGAAATTAAAATCAGAAGAGAAGGATTCTTTTATTCTTATATCTAAATTCTTTTTAAAAATTGTATCTAGTGGTGCCAGGAAGCACTTGCTTCTAGCTCAGGTCATGATCCTGGGGTCCTGGGATCGAGCCCCATGATGGGCTCCATGCCTTCTATCCCCCCCCTTGCCTGTGCTCTCTCAAATAAATAAATAAAATCTTAATTAAAAAAACAAATTAAAAAATAAAAATCACATCTAAATGGTTCTCTTCTTGTTTTGATTGTGGCAAAGGCTGACTAAACTGCTAGCCCTTGGCAGAAGCAAATAATTTTAAGACCTAAAGATGAATTAAACTATCTTACCATACCTCTCTGTGTTTTCTGGAGAATGAAGAGAAAACAAGGAAGACTGAAGAGGGTTTTTAACCCAACTTCACATTCACTCACTGGGATGAATTCAATGAAGGTATGTTCTAACCAAGAAAAGTCAGTGTGCCTTTTGCTGTCCCTTTTATTTTATTTCAATTTTCTTAGAGGAACATAAGCGACAAGAATATTTCAATTCAGAGAGATGCTAAATTCTAAATTATCAGAGTGCATAATTTCCCATGTGCAATAAGAATCTGTTTATATACACACATATATTTTGTTTTCCTTAGAAACACCACCTAACAATATATCACTGAAGTATTACGGAGAAAACATAACACTCATTCAAAGTGATGTTTCTAATGGCTGGCATGATAAACTTTCATTAACATTCCTTATTTGAACATTAAAGCTCATTCTCAGAAAGGGAGGCTGCCCACCTTATGGGACTCCTGAGCAGCACCGAATGGAAAAGTCAATATCAACCCTCGGCGAATCTGAGATTGCGACAATAACGTAGAAGCAAGCACCATTTTCTATAAAGAGGCTGCTGTCAGGACAAACAACTGGGCCTCGGCAGTTGAGGGTTTTCAGTAACTAACAGCAAGTCTGACGATTAAAACAGTTAGCCCATGGTCGAGAGTATGTTTTCGACGCGGTGCCTCATAGAACCAGGGCCATGTTCTAAATCGAGCGAGGGCCCTACCTGGGCAAAGCACCTGTGCCTTCTGCCCATTTCCTACCCCTGCTCTTCATTAGAATTCATTTAAATGCAAGAAAAAATATGTATACTTCTTTGACCTAAGAAACAAGTTGCATGGCACACACATCACTCACTTAGAATACACATATAAAAAAATTAACCCACAAATGGTCTCTGAAATCGTGTCTTTATCACTTACCAGACAGTAACATATGCTCTTCAAAAACAGTGGCAGGTGGAACTCTAGGCTTACAGTTTTTCACAGCTTTAGCGATCTCCCTGAGTTAAAAAACACTACATCCATTAATTCAGAATAAAATAAATTTAATTAAACTAATTCCCAGCTATGAAATTAAGTCTACTTAACATAATTATGCACATAATTATATACTTAATTCCAAATGTACAGCAACAATTATGCCTTTTAGTTTTCTCAGCAATGCAGAAAATGAATGTGTCAACTTTAACTTCTCTGTATTTCCCAGGCTGCTGTGGACTGCCTGCACCAGTTTCTAGCCTCAGAGATAGAAACCGAGATATGCCATGGTTTACGCAAATGCAAACAACAAATCTCCTCCTTTCTCTCCCAAGCCCATAGAAGGCCTTTACTCCATGAAATATGTGCCCGCTTTTTAGTGGTTTAAAAGGAAAAAAGGCTTCATTGTTGAGAACGAGGGGCATACAGGAGGGGAGGTGCCAGGAGCGCAAGTGTGTTTTAGGTCAGTTTTCCCCCCAAGGAAAGCACAGAGGAGGGAGGGTCCATAGAAATAAATCACTAAAACTCCAAGATGGTATCTCTTAAAAATTTGCTTTGATTATGCATCTACTTTTTAACCTTACTGGCTCTGATAAATTATGTCTTTGATCAACCTAGAAAAATCTGACTACCCCACTAAACTTATCACAGCCAGTATGAACTCCTCGCTCTGCTGCCCTGTAGATGGGCAAGCAGATGCCAAAGTGAAAGCAGTGCGTGCGTGCGCACACACACAGACATATGTACCTGATGTCAATATATAGAAACACAAACACACAGGTATTTTTAAACAACTCTTTTTAAAAAGGAGGAGATAACCTTAAAAACAAAAAAGATACAAAGATTTAAAAAAAAGAGATCCACCCTCAACTACTGATGGCTTTTAGATAATATTTAAAAGATATTTTAAAAATTCCATCGGCTCTTCACAGAGTCTATCACAGAAGCCAACAAAAGCAGTGGGATGTTAGGAAATCCAGGACCGTGGACATCGCATGCATGCACAGAAACAGTCTCAGAACAGTGAGATGACTGGCTCGAAACAGGATCATCAGTCACAGTAGAGAAAAAACAAATCACAAATAGCCAAAACTATATTCTATTCCACTGGACTGCAACCCTCACATAAGCCACAAAAACGGCAAGGACTGACACACACACTTGGCTGAGCTCCTCTCCCACACCTCCAACGCTTCACACATGCACTCGACAACGTAGAGTAAGCAGTGATGGTACGAACACCTCTGGACCTCAAGCTGCCTGGTTACCTTACCATCTTCTCCTTCCATCAGACAACTAATGGAGACGTGTATCTGCCCACAGGAAATATGAACTGTCCCTTCATTTTCTGAATACTAGTTAGGTATTTGATAGAATATCACGATCTCTGAAATTTGCTTTCCAATATTCTAAGGGGAAAAAGTTGGAAAATAGACAAGAATAGCAAAATCTTTAAAATTATAGAAACTCTGTGATAGGCACATGGAGAGTCATTTTATTATTTTTCTTTTCTTTTTGAAATTTTTCACAACATAAAGGTATCTCAGTTTGCCAAAAAGACCAAAATAAAATACCACAGGCCGAGTGGCGTTTTAAACAGCAGCAATTGCTCAAGTTTATGGAAGCTCGAAGTCTGAGACGAAGTGTGGGTAGGCTCATTTCCGCTCAGGCCTCTCTGGCCAGAGACAGCCACCTTCTCCTTGTGTGTGCAGTGGTCCCTTCCTCTGTTGTCTGTGTCCTCATCTCTCCTCACAAAGACACCACTGTAGGATGCACCCCTAAGATCTCATCTTACCTTTATTTCTCTTTAGAGATCCTATCTCCAAATACAGTCACATTCAAAGGAACTGGGCAGTTGGAATGTTAACACATGAATGGGGGTGGAGACAGGATCCTTCCCACAACAAAAGATCCAGCATTCAGAAGTGATTCTTACCTGATGTGATCTGGTGTTGTACCACAGCAACCACCCACTATATTGACCAGGCCGTCCACAGCAAAGTCCTGCATTTGGGAAAAGAGAAAGTTTCACAGAGTCTGTGTGAATTCTAAACTTGCCTTCATCAATTCAGCAGAAGAGCTACATTTCTTCAATAACGAGTTTTTCATTATAAAGAAAGAGTTAAACATACTTAATCCAAGATATAAACCTTTCATGTGCACCGGATGTCAGTTTAAAAGCAGAAAATAGTTCAGATGCTACAAAATCCTTCACACCATTTAAAAGTACAATTACATAATCATCTGCCTACTTGATCATAATAAAGATTTTTTTTTTACCCATATGCTGAGCTGAATGAATGTGAGCTGGACAGCATATCAAATAAGCCACAAAGTGAGCGTCATTCTTTACATTTAAATTAATTTTAAATTTTAAAGAACTAAAGAAAAAATATTCAGGGGCACCTGGGTGGCTCGGTCAGTTAAGAAGTGCCTGTGGCTGAAGACATGATCCCAGGGTCCTGGGACTGAGTCCCGAGTCATCATCAGGCACCCCGGAAGGGAGTCTGCTTCTCCCTCTGTCTCCTCTGCCTCTGCCCCTTCCTCCATCCTCACTTGTGCTCGCCCTCTCTCTCTCTCAAATAAACAAATAAAACCTTTTTAAAAAACAATAAAGAACTAAAAATTCAGTTCCTCAGTCACATTTCAAGTTCTCATGGTAGTGGCTACATACTGGACACTGTGGGTCTAGAGTTTAAACATATGCTAGTTAGCAAAAGACAGTAACTGAGACAGGAAGTCAAGAAACTGGGAAGTCAGAGTATAGGAAAGATAGATAAAAGTAACTGAAATCACAAGAATGAAGTCAGAAATCATTTAAGAGAGAATGTTAGTGAGCCAGAAGCTCAAAGTTCAAGGAATGAGGAAGAGACCCAGGGGTTGGCGGGCACTGTGGTCCCATGACCTGGGATTCAAAGATGGGAGGTGTGTGGGCAACAACAGGGAATAAGGAGGACATTTACTCCACCCAGTGGTTTGGTTGGGGTGGAGGGGAGGGAGGTAGGACCCCCACTTGAGAGGACTCCAGATGGGGGCCACGTTTCAATTAGTCTGGGTCTAGCCTGGCTAGGGATTTTCCAACAGCTGCCAGGGCCAGATGGGAGAAAAACGTGGACAGCAAGCCCCTCCCTCTGCTTCTACCACCGTAAATAGGAGTGGTTAGGCTTTTGTTATATACACACTGGGATTTCTTTAGGAGAAAATTCTAAATATTCTAAATCTACGATTCCATTTCTCTATCTCTTCAAAAACCAAATGAAAGACCATCTCGAACCTTTAGTTGCATGGCCATCATGTGCGGAGTTTCATCATAGTCACCAAACGTGTTGGGAAGACCTAAGAAAGCATATTTCAAGCATTACTGAAAACCATCTTAAAAAACAGGCTAGTGTTTGTGATGCTGTGAGGTAAAAGTTAGGAAATTTTATAATTAAATGGTGATTACTTGCAAAAACAGGTCATAGTTCTTAATATTCAACATAGTAAATGCAGAGATACCACACCTCCCCCACCCCACCCCCCAAAAAATCACAGGAGCAAATAAACATAGACTATTCTTCCATTGGAAAGAAAAGAGTGACTACTATATGGTACAGAATTTCTCCAACCCCACACCCTTCCCACAGAGGAAACTCAATCTTGTCAGCTAGCTGCTTGGGGGTAGATGGTGGGGGGCACTACTACATATCCTTTGAACTAATGAGCACCTGGCAATATGAATTAAAAACAAACACAAAACACAACCAGTTCTCAAATTTTCCGAAACTCAAAATTTCAAATAAATTTGCCCAAGTAAAATTTTAGCATCGAATTAACCAATTTCCTATTTTATTTATTAGCTCCTTCCTGTTATCATACTCCTGGGAAATAAAATCTGGTGAGCATTAAGCTATACCTACTTGGAGAAAGAAAGCTGGAAAATGATTGTTAGTCCTAAGGAGCTAAGCCAATGCTCAAAAACATTCACCAGATATTTGGTTAATCCAGAATGGGTTACTAATTTCTAACTGGATAGTTTGAGAACTGTCTATAAACATCCATATTTGTAGCTATATATAGTAAGCGACACATGCTTTTAAACTTTTAGAAAGGAAAAAGCTGATACACAGGTTGTTAATACAGCAGAGGGCTCCCTCCCCTCTCAACCAGCACTCATCTTTGGCTCTGTTCACATGGCCAGCATTGTCACCTAAAAAAAGGCTCTGTGACTGGGCTTCATCCCCCAAAGTTCTGTCCAACCCTGAAGCTGAGTCAAATTGTTCCTTCAAGTCTAGAGGCAAGCAGTGGCCTAGACCCAAATACTCTTCATTTAGAAAATGGTCACTGAATTTCAGCTATGTACCAAGACCTGCAGAACCAACTCCTTCAGTCAAACTTTTTTAACCCTACCTACCCTGACATGTGTATTTGGATTCCCCATGTGCAACTCCCTAGAAATACACACCTGCGTTGGGATAACAGAGGACATAAGCTGTTGTACATTTTCCAATTGTTTCAATAAAAGGTCTCATTTCAGCTGCACCCAGAGCACAGTTTAATCCAATACTGTAAAAACAGAAAGAAGGTTATCAGGAGCATCATCTTGTATGCAAGGTATTTAATGTATATCAAATGTTACAATAAAGAAAAGATTATATTTAAAGCCAAGCAGATAATAAGTCTCCAGCATTAAAATCACCTTTATTCAGATACAGTCAGAGCCACTTCACTGAAGTCCCCTGAAGCTCTGAATGATTCTGTCCATATCTCCAATCTCAGATGATCTTACAGCTAAAGGACCCTGCCTATGGTATTTCCTTGAAGAAGTTCACAGTTTGGTTACTGGTATACTGAAAACAGAAATGCCACCAACTACCACTGCTAACAGACATCTGATCTGAAAGCAATGCTTACGAGAAGGAAAAAGGAAAATCATGGAGGTAGAAGAGAAGGCACAGTAAGGACACCTGGAAGCCACTCTTGAAGTCCAGAAGACCAAGAGTGAGTAGTTGTTGCTATGGAACTAATCTGCAAGGTGACCTTGGACTTACAATTCATCCTCTCATAAATTAAGCTGGTTTATCTATAAAACCAAGTTTACTATGGACTCAAATCAAGCAGAGTTGCTCTAATATAAGTTTTCAGGGTGGAGGGCCTGAAACCCCTCCAACACCACTCTCAGCAGGGGCCCTGGGGCCATCGAGAATTCAGAAATTAATCAGGAAGCTACAAGGCTATGAGCTCATTTAGTTTTTCATATTTCTTTTTTATTCTTTTATAATGATTCCTAAGTGCAATATGGTACACTAGATTAGATCCTGAGGCAAAAAAAAAAGGGCAATTGTGGAAACACTTGAAATCTGAATAAAGTCTGGAATTTAGTTAATAATATTACTATTCTTAGTTTTGACAAAAGGACCATACTTTAAATTAGAGTATATGGAAATTCTACTGTCTTTGCAACTTTCCTGTAAATCTGAAATTACCCCCCCCCAAAAAAGTTTATCTGACAAATACAACACCCATTCATGATAAAAACTCTCAGCAAACTAGGAACAGAGGGGAACTTTCTCAACTTGATAAAGACTATCTATAGAAAACCTATAGCTGACATTATAACTTAATGATGTAAAACTAGATGCTTTCCTCCTAAGATGGGACACAAAACAAGGAGATGTCCATTTTCAACTTCTAACCTACAACACACTAGCAGTTCTGGCTAATGCAAGAAGAGAAGGAAAATACAAGGTACACAGATTGGAAAGGAAGACATAAAACTATCTTTGTTCACAGATAAGATGTAGAAAATACCAAAGAATCAACTAAAAAATCTTGGAACCAACAAGCACTGATAGCAACGTTGCAAAATACAAGGTTAATACACAAAAGTCAATTGGTTACCTTTTCCCCGGCCATGACCTACTGAAATTAGAAATTAAAAACACAATACCATTTACACTGGCAGCAAAACAGATGAAATAGTGGGGTGCAATTCCAACAAAATATGTACAATATCTACCTGAAGAAACTACAAAATGACAAAACTCTGAAGAAAGAAAGCAAAGCAAATTTCGCCTTTAAGCAGGCAAAAAGATATTCCACAGCCATGAATGGGAAGACTCAGTATTATTAAGACGGCAGCTCTTCCCAATCTTTTTTATGTATGTATACTCATTCATATAAACCCAATGAAAGTTGTACAGTTATTTTGTAGTTATCAACAAACCGATTCTAGGGCGCCTGGGTGGCTCAGTGGGTTAAAGCCTCTGCTTTCGGTTCAGGTCAGGATCTCAGGATCCTGGGATAGAGGCCCGCATCCAGCTCTCTGCTCAGCAGGGAGCCTGCTTCCTCCTCTCTCTCTGCCTGCCTCTCTGCCTACTTGTGATCTGTCAAAAAATAAGTAAAATCTCAGGGGTGCCTGGGTGGCTCCGTTGGTTAAGTGACTGCCTTCAGCTCAGGTCATGATCCTAGAGACCCAGGATCGAGTCCCACATCAGGCTCCCTGCTCAGTGGGAAGCCTGCTTCTCCCTCTCTCACTCCCCCTGCTTGTGTTCCCTCTCTGGCTGTGTTTCTCTCTGTCAAATAAATAAAATCTTTAAAAAAAAAAAATAACAAATAAGCAAAATCTTAAAAAAAAAAAACAAAACTGATTCTAACATGTATATGGACAGGCAAACAACCCAGAGTAACTAATCCAATACTGAAGAAAAAGAAAAAAGTTGAAGGACTGACACTAAAAGCTAAAGTGATCAATGATATTGGTGAAAGAAGAGACAGATCAATGGAATGAAACAGACAGTCTAGAAAAAGAAACACACAAATATCGTCAATGTAGCAAAGACAAGCCAATGGACAAAGGCCTTCCTAGTCAGCAAACAGTGCTGGAATAAATGGACATTCACATTTGAAAAAATTCAACAAGACACAGACCTTACACCTTTCACAAAAATTAACACAAAATCACAGACCTAAATATAAACTGCAAAACTATTAAAAATATAATGATAAATAAAACAATAACACAGTCTGAAACTAATATTATACTGTATGTTACCTAACTAGAATTTAAAGAAAAACTTGGAAGGATAAAAAAAGATAACACAGGAGGAGACTTTGAAGGCCATGAGTTTGGCAATGAGTTTTTAGACAAAACACTGTAAGAAGGATCAATGAAAGAAAAAACTGATAAGCTGGACTTCACTAAAATCAACAACTTTGGCTCAGTGAAAGACACTATACTGTTAAAAGCATGGGAAGATAAGCCACAGATTGGGAGAAAATATTTGCAAAACACATACTTAATAAAGAAATGGTAACCAAAAGATAAAAAATTCTTAAAACTCAACAATAAATATATATGCACCTAACATAGGAGCAACAAAACATATAAAATAATTATTAACACACCTAAAGGGAAAAATTGACAGCAACACGACAACAGGAAACTTTAGCACACCACTTCCATCAATGGTGATCATCCAGAGAGAAAATCAATAAGGAAACATTGGCCTTAATCTGACACATCAGGGTGCCTGGGTGGCTCAGCTGGTTGAGCCACTGCCTTCAGCTCGGGTCATGATCCCGGAGTCCCAGGATGGAGTCCTGCATTGGGGTCCCAGCTCCACACGGAGTCTGCTTCTCCCTATGACCTTCTTCCCTTTCGTGCTGTCACTCTCTCTCTCAAATAAATAAATAAAATCTTTAAATAATAAAATATGATAGGGGCACCTGGGTGGCTCAGTTGGTTGGGCGACTGCCTTCAGCTCAGTTCATGATCCTGGAGACCCAGGATGGAGTCCCACATCGGGCTCCCTTGCTTGGCAGGAAGCCTGCTTCTCCCTCTCTCTCTCCCTCTGCTTGTGTTCCCTCTCTAGCTGTGTTTCTCTCTGTCAAATAAATAAATAAAATCTTAAAAAAAAAAATATGAGGGCGCCTGGGTGGCTCAGTTGGTTAAGCGACTGCCTTCGGCTCAGCTCATGATCCCAGAGACCTGGGATCGAGTCCCACATCAGGCTCCCTACTCAGGGTGAAGCCTGCTTCTCCCTCTCTCACTCCCCCTGCCTGTGTTCCCTCTCTGGCTGTGTTTCTCTCTGTCAAATAAATAAATTTAAAAAATCTTTAAAAAAAAAAAAGACACATTAGACTAACGAACTTAACTACACATACAGAACTTTTAATCCCTAAGCAGAAGAATACACATTCTTCTCAAGTGTACATGAACATTTCCCTATAACATGTGAGGCCACAAAACAAGTCTCAAAAAATTAAAGAAGATTGGTATCATACCAAGCATCTTTTCCAACCATGATGGCATAAAACTAGAAATGAATTACAAGAAGAAAACTGGAAAAACTACAAATATGTGGAGACGAAAGATGTTACTGCACAACTACTGAGTCACAGAAGAAATAAAAAAGAATGTAAAAATACCTAGAGACAAGTGAAAACAGAAATACAACACACCAAAATCTATGGAGGAAGTAAAAGTGACTCTCTGAAAGTTCAGAGTAACAGGTCAACCTCAAGAAACAAGAGAAATCCCAAACGAACAATTTAACTTTACACCAGAGGAACTAGAAAAAGAATATATGAAGCCCAAAGTTAGCAAAAGGAAGGGAATAATAAAGTTCAGAGTAAAAATAAGTGAAATAGCCTGGATGGCTCACGCAGTTAAGAAGCCATCGAGCCCCACATCAGGCTCTGCATTCAGCAGGAGTCAGAGTCAGCCTGAGACTCTCACTCTCTCTGCCCCTCCCCCTGCTGTGTGCTCTCTCTCTAAAATAAATAAATCTTTTAGGGGCGCCTGGGTGGCTCAGTTGGTTGAGCGACTGCCTTCGGCTCAGGTCATGATCCCGGAGACCCGGGATCAAGCCCCACATCGGGCTCCCTGCTCGACGGGAAGCCTGCTTCTCCTTCTCTCACTCCCCCTGCTTGTGTTCCCTCTCTGGCTGTGTTTCTCTCTGTCAAATAAATAAAATATTTAAAATAAATAAATAAATAAATAAATAAATAAATAAATAAATAAATAAATCTTTTAAAAAATAAAATAAAAAAATGAAAATAGAGACTAAAAAGACAAACAGAAAAGGTCAATGAAACTAAGAGCTGGTTCTTCGAAAAGAGAAATAAAATTAACAAATCCTCAGCTAAACTCACTAAGAAAAAAGGAGAAAGCTCAAATAAATAAAACAAGAAATGAAACCAGAGAAGTTACAACTGACACCACAGAAAATCGTAAGCAACAATTATGAACAATTATATGCCAACAAACTGGGCTATAAGAAATGGGAGAAATTCCCAGAAACTTAAAACCATCCAAGACTGAATCAAGAAGAAACAGAAAATCTCAGTAAACCAATTACTAGTAAGGAGACTGAAACAGTAATCAAAAACCTCTCCAAAAACAAAAGTCCAAGAGCAGAAGGCTTCACTCGGTAATACCTATCCTTCTCAAACTCTTTCAAAAAACTGAAGATGAGGACATGCTTCCAAACCTCCTTAAGAGGTCAGTACTATCCTGATATCAAAACCAGACAAGGACAGACCCAATAAAGAAAATTATAGGCCAATATCCCTGATGAACACAGATGCAAAAATCCTCAAACAAAATATGAGCAAACCAAATTCAACAATACATTAAAAGGATCAAACACCATGATCAAGTGGGATTTATTCCAGGGATGCAAGGACAGTCCAACATCTGCAAGTCAGCCAATGTAATATACCGTGTAAACAGAATGAAACATAAAACTCATACGATCACCTCAAAAGATGTAAAAAAAGCATCTGCCGAAATTAACATCTACTTATGTTAACACTCAACAAAGAGAGTACAGAGGGAACATACCTCAAGATTATAAAAACCATACATGACAAACTATAGTTAACATCACTACTCGATGGTGAAAAACTAAAGCTTTTCTTCTAAGCTGAGGAAAAGACAAGGATGCCCACTCTCTCCACTTTTATTCAACATGGTATCTGAGGTTGTAGCCACAGAAACTAGGCAAAAAGAAATAAAAGGTATTCTAACTGGAAAGAAGTAAAACACACTATTTGTAGATAATATCATACAATATACATTAAACCCTAAAGGCTCCACTGGAAAAAAAGAAAAAAAAAACTGCTAGAACTAATAAATGAATCCAATCAAATTGCAGGACACAAAATTCACATACAAAAAAAAATATGTTGCATTTCTATATACTAACAACAAACTATCAGAAAGAGAAATTAAGAAAACAATCCCATACTACTGCATCAAAAAGAATAAAATACCTAAGAATAAATTTAACCAAGAGGTGAAAAACCTATATACTGAAACAATAAATAAAATAAAATTGCAAAAAAACAAATAAAATTGCTTCGGCAAGAACGATATAGAGAAGATCAGCAGGGCCCCTGCGCACAGATGACACGCAAATCATCTACTGGATAAGGGGCTGATATCCCAAATATATTAAGAACTCATGCAATAACAAAAAAAGAAACAATTAAGAAATGGACAGAAGATCTGAATAGGCATTTTTCCAAAGAAGATATGCAGATAACCAACAGGCCCATGAAAAGATGTTCAACATTGTTCATCATTAGGGGAACTGCAATCAGACCCACAATGAGAGATCACCTGATACCTTGTCAGATCGGCCTGTAGGAAAATGACAAGAAACAAGTGTTGGCAAGGATGTGGAGAAAAGGGAGCCCTTGTGTACTGTCAGTGGGAATGCAAACTGGTGTAGCCACTACAAGAAACAGGACGGTTCCTCAAAATATTCAAAACAGAAATACCATATGATCCAGTGGTTCCACTACTGGGCATCTATCCAAAGAAAAGAAAAACACTAATCCAAAAAAAAATACATGTATCCCCATGTTCACTGCAGCACTACTTACAACAGACAATGCGGGTATGACCCTAAGTGAAGTAAGAGAGAGAAAGAGATCACAGGATTTGACTACACATAGAATTAAAACACACACACACACACACACACACACACACACCCAGACTCTCAGACAATAGACTGACAGTTGCCAGAGGCGAGGGGTGTGTGAAGTGGAAGTGAAATGGGGGCAAATCAAGAACAAACTTCCAGTTATAAAACAAGGCCCTGGGAGGTCACGTAGAGCATGGGAAACTGTCAGTAATACTGTGTTAACTTTCTATGGTGACAGACAGTAACTAGATCTATTGCAGCAATCATTTTGCAATGTACACAAATGTCAAACCACTATGTTGTACACCTGAAACTAATACAATACTTTAGGTCAGTTATACCTCCATTTAAAAAAAAAAAAAAAAAAAAAAAAAAGATTCCTAGGTCCCGGGGAACAGCTAAGTTACAGACCTTGAACAGACCTGTTTGGTCTCACCAGTCTCCATTCAGAATGCTTTTACTTTTTTTTTTTATCTTGTGCTACCAATACCCACACTCAACATCAGGTAATAAACTAAAATTCCTGTAAATCATCACATTCTCATTAGAAAGGATCCTAGACTTTTTGTAGTCGTAACTCATCGGGTCCAATAGTGAGGTAGGCTTCAGGTCCTCATCTACGGCATGAGGAAACAATGTCCAATCAGCAGTGAGGGTCAAGTGACGGTGACATCAGATATATGAAAATGTTTCAGAAAAAAAGCAGTCCTTCTCCTGCTGTTCGCTCATTCTGAGACATCCATCTGCCTCTGCCTAGCGAACTCTGACTCATGCTTCATAGACCAGCTCAAGTGGTACCTTCTCGATAAAGCAGTCCCTGAATCTCTCAAGAACACCATTACTCCATCCGTCTGGCCAGATTTGTGTTCACACTTCTGTAAAGCAGCTGATATTTTATATTTTAACTTAATTATGTATTTCTCCTAGTGTGGACTGTTTCCCATTTGCCTGTATTCCAGGGCACAGAGTAGGACTTCAATTAATGCTCAATGAATAATAATAAAGGCTCTGTCCCACTGTACTTTGTGCACATACGTACAGTTTGTGAGAATCACGAATCAGTAAGCGATAGTTTCTTACACACTTTGTAACATACAATCTGTTTATATATATGCATATATGTGCATATCCACGTATTTTTTAAATTATCATGTATTTGTTAACAGGACTCCTCTATAGTGAGATCAATCCTTAGTACTGAACTAGAAGGAAAACCAGTAGGCACTCTTCAGAGTTCTGAACGTGGAACAATATAAAAATAGGACCTGATACAATTCTCCAGTTCCCAGGCTGCCTTCTATCCACCTATCTGCCCCTTTGGTCTGTAGATTCCTAACAAATCGGAGACCAGATATAGTCTCTCTGTGAATGGGCTACAGATGAATGTTGAAGAAATAGAATGAAATACAGGGTAACAATAAAAAAAAAAAAATCCACTGAGTGGGTCAAAAGTTAGAGTCCACTGCATGTTTATTTAAGGAACAGAAATATAAATTTTTGAAACTCTACAAAAATATCACTCTTGGATTCCCGCAGGTGAGGGAAGGCCCGGGAGAACATCCTGTAAGGACATCCTCTGGAACAGTCAGCTGACTAAACAGCCACATGACCCTTGGGGTGATGCAGCGGTTTCATCTACACATCCAAGGGTTCCAATCAGATCACAAATTAAGACTCCATAAAGGGGGTAAGGAAGAGAGCAAGAGAATGAAAGGAGAAATGGTCAAAATTATCTGTGGAAAGACAAAAAAAATTCTGCAGTAAACTAGATAATGTTTGTCCTCAGAGACCCCTACATTTTCCTATCTTCAGCTGTCCTGTTAAACGTTCACTGCAGCCATCCTAAAAGCCAAGGACTCTATTATGCATCAGAGACACAGAGACGATGAAGAAATTGCTCTGGAAAAGCAAATAAGCTGTTAAAGGAATCAAGCACAGTACACTTCAATACAGTCAACTTTCTTAATTCTTAGTCCCCATCAACTGGATAACGCACTCTAAATTAATAGCAGCTTTTAAGAAATAATGCAACCACACTGACTCAACTGTAAGGCATGTCATGAAATGAGAAACACCAGAACACAAAAAAACCAACATCAGATAACTGATAACATGTGGTATAGCTCCACGGCTGGGAGCAGGCTCCTATCACCAGA
>PITA01004311.1:83603-125419 GCA_004023965.1 Spilogale gracilis
GAGAGAGCGAGCGAGCGAGCAAGCGAACACACAAGCATAAGCAAGAGAGCCAGGAGACGGAGAGAGACTCTGTGCTGACCATGGAGCCCGAATCAGGGCTCGATCCCAGGACTCCGAGATCATGACCTTAGCTGAAACTGAGAGATGCTTAACTAAGCCACCAAGGCGTCCCAAGGCCAGGTTAATTTTCAAAATACAAATCTGAGCTTTAGGATTCCCACCTTATTCCAAGCTGGACTGCTTCTGTTTGCTCCATAAGCAGGGAGCGAGAACAGTTTGCCAAGCCCTAGAAAGGTAAGCACTATTTCTGCAGCCTTACCGCTGAGCCGAGCACAGCCTTCAACTGTGAGGGGCGCCCTTATAAAAAGCCAAATGCGTGCCTGATCCAAGAGGTAGGAGCACTTGATCCCTAGAGGCAGGGGTCTTCTAATGCCCTGAAGAAAAGTCTGAATGTACTTTCAGGAAAACCAACATCCCATGCGGATGGCTCAGGGGAAATATGCAGGAGCGATTGTTGTCACCATGAGAAGAGGTCCCTCTAGAAGAAATGAGGTCAAGGAAAGTACGAACACTTACCAGAGTGGATCTGCATGAGACACACTGATGACAAATGCCTCTCCTGTCTGTCCAGAAAGAGTTCGTCCACTTTTATCAATTACTGTCCCCGAAATCTAAATTAACAAAGTAAACTCGGTCAACAATAGGGGCTTAAATTAAGAACACAGTCACAAACGTGAATAAAATGAGTGCACCGACTGTTCTTTTATGAGGAAGGGGAGTGTGGCACTCTCACACAGAAAGTGCTTTTCATCATGGTCAGAAAGGACACAGGCAAAGGGATTGTGAGGAGGAGTCAGGAAGCCATAAACACAAAAAACAGGGAAAGTCACTGAGGCAAAAGCAACGACCAACAAAGCTTTGGAATTCACACATCCAGTTCCACCGCAGAAGGCTTTGCCAGTGACCTCAGGCTCTCCTGCCTATTACCCCTGGTTCGTCTAAGACCCCTTGATTTGTTTCTAGTCTTTTCCCACCAAGCAATCTTGGGACTCTGCCAGGGGTCTGCCTACTCGCAGGCTGGTGTTGTCCAATCTGTGAATTTCAGTCAGTATGCAAGCCCATCTCTCCCAGGGCCCCTATCAGAAGGAGTACCGAAGCCTCTGACTTCAGGGGACCAACTCAGCCACTGGCTTGTTTCCAGTGGCCTGCCTTCCACCAACCACTTCTGGGTTCACCTTGTTCCCATCTTCAGAGCTGAGACTGCTACTGGTCTAGAGCTGCTGGTAGGAGGAAGGTGAACAGAGGAAGCCGAAGTGGGTGGTTCCTTAGAGATACTAAAGATAGGTCTCCTATGCCAGGAAACAAAAACCCTACCCTCAAAATGACAGGATTAATAAAAGACAAAATCATCACGCAAATTTGAGAACTTACGAAGATAGGCCGGGGGGGATACTCCTCTTCAAAAAGTGTCTGCAGTGCGAACAAGGCTGCCTGTCAGGAGTAAAAAGAAGAATATCTTTACTCCTAAGAGACTGTGTCCCCAGAATGCTCCCTCAGTGCACGCCCGTGCTACACTAAGTCCCAGGGAATATCATCTCCTTCTCTTGATCACTGTATTTCCTGATTCCAAGACAAGCACACTTTCATAATTTGCTAAAGTCAGAATGCAACCTGTCCTTAATGTATACCTTCACAGGGATGGGATAATTCTTTCGCATAGAAAGTTATTAATTCAGCATTATCAGAATTTTATTTTATTTTTAGAACTAGCCAAGTTGATCCTAAAATCTTACAGAAAAATAAACGAAGAACAGCCAGAAAAATTCTGGGGGGAATATGGAGGGCGAGAGGGGTTAATGAAAGACCACCAGTTAAGTTACTCAAGATGTATTTTAATCACCATGCTATGGAAAATAGCAGGATGGGAGTGTGACGGCAGACAGATGACTGGAATGGAGTCTACCCAGATGCACTTGTGAATGCACCTGTGTACAGCTCCTATCACTAGGAAATGGTAGGATATTTAATAGACAGTGTTAAGAAAAATAGGCAAACCCTAGAGAAAAAGAGTACCTAGCTAGAGCTCTACCACATTCCTCACTCCAAAATAAATTCCAGACGCATCATGGGGACAACCTGTTCCTCAATAATCAAAAGAATGTTAATGTCACACTTTCCTATACCTGCGTAGCCTATAGGGACCCCCCACGCCAGTGACAGCTGTCTTGGGAAAGACCTGGAAGCCCAGGGAATAGGAGAAGGAAGGATATTTACTTTCCACTCTGTACATTCATGTACCTTTTAAATTTAGAATCATGTGTATATATTTACTACATCCGCATACATGCTCCTAATAGCTATGTGCATTTACTTTCATAATTAAAAAAAAAAGTTTTTGAAGTTAAAAAGATAATCTTTTGAGGCTTTTCTCATCCCAATGGCCTCAACTAGAAATGCTCAAAATTGAATGGAACAGAAGACTTTCATTTAACTTTAACGAAGGCTGTAATGGTCTTCTAGCCCCACCGGGGGACTCATCACAGCACCCACCCTGGCTGTCCCTTTCATCTCCCTTAACTCACCTTGGCATTGGCGGTATCAAAAATAGTTTCAATGAGTAAGACATCAACCCCACCATCCAGAAGCCCTTTGGCCTGCTCTTTGTATGCTTCAACGAGCTCATCAAATGCTGAAAAAAATAAATCACATCCAGGACCTTGGTCATCAAAATCCTCTCAATGGCCAAGACATACTATCTTCAGGCCTGGCACCTGTCAACTATCGCTGGTTTCTAATGCTTGATTTAAGGATAACATCACCTTTTGTGAGAAACCAAATAAAGAAATGGGGCAGTGATGTTAAGTAAACCTATAGCCTGAACACAGTCACTCCTAAACACCTACCACACAACCTCCACTTCCCACGAACGAGCCAGGAATGAGTAAGCAGGAAGGTACATGGTTTCCTGAGCCCTGTACCTTATTTTCAACACCTTTAAAGTAGATCACTCTTCCCAGGGACAATTTTAATCAGTCAGTTAAGGGATGAGTGTGAGAAACAAGGAGAAAAACACGTCACCCTGACTTGGAAACATGGTGGGTCTAGTCACATTCGTTTACACTCACTGTGGTAAAAGGCTTCAGTCTCGTGGACTTCACTCCTGCCAGAGAGAAAACCTGCCTTATGGGGCAATTTCATTCTGAAACCAAAGTGTTCAATCATTCCAGGGTACAATTTTTGTTAGAAACATCTTGAGTTGTCCATTTCCACTTGAGAGGTCATCCCTCAATCCATTTACCTCCCAATGAAAACAGAAAAAACCTTGGATATTCAATAGAAAAACCCAAGTAGTACCTTTATGCTTGCTGTATACAGCACAAGAAAACGGAAAGCAGCCCCTCGCAGTCAAGCCTAGATCAAAGAGTGCATCGGCCATGCATAAGCCCAGTATGAGCAACCCCTGGAGAAGAACTATGACATCACCACATGCAAAGGTCTATAACCAAAACCTACAAACCATAGTCACCTGAACTTGTCATCAACACAAAATTCTTCACCATACAAAGTATCAGTACTATTCAGCTAAGTTTAATTCTTTTTGTGTTTCATTGTCTTGATGCTTAAGAAACTGATCTAGATGTCTAGATTTTTCATAAAATCTCAATGTAAGTATGTTTATGTACACTAGTTTATTTATAATGTCAACAATGTCAGTATGTTTATATAGTTTGGAGTGCTTTCTGACATAAAGTGGGCGCCTAGTGGGCTACTCTCTAATAGACCAAGGCCTGGTGTATCTGTATTTGCTCAACTTCTCAATTTAAAACTTTCTCTTGGGATGCCTGGGTGGCTCATTACTCTACTGCCTTCGGCTCAGGTCATGATCCCGGAGACCTGGGATTGAGTCCCACATCGGGCTGCTCAGCAGGAAGCCTGCTTCTCCCTCTCTCACTCCCCCTGCTTGTGTTCCCTCTCTGGCTGTATTTCTCTCTGCCAAATAAATAAAATATTTTAAATATTTTAAATAAATAAATAAATAAATAAATAAATAAAACTTTCTCTTGATTAGTTTTATTTCCCCAGCTGATGAAGAAGCACGATCACAATACCATGTACACTTGAAATAATAATAGTCATAATAACAAGATCTGACTTTTTATTTAGAGGTTTACTACATTCCAGGGACTGTTACAAGCCCTCTATGTCCAATAGCCAAAATAACCCTGAAGAAGAGCTTGTTACTGGTCCCATTTTATAGATTTTAAGATCACTGAAACACAGACGTACTTACAAGAGGTCAAAAATTATTTATGATACTCACTAATGTTCCTGTAATCTGGTCTCTCTACAGACGGGGACACAGACAGTGTCTTATTAGTTGGACCCAGAGCTCCTGCCACAAACCGCTTAACTCCTTTGGAAAAAGAAAAACAAGTATAAAAATCTCAAAACAGTTTGACCTTGTTGTTGTGACTCAATAGGCTAGAGGATTTTTCCCTAGAACACGGGTCTATAATCCTTTATTCACAACTAGGAAATACTAAAAGCACAAATCATTTTCTTAATTCATTTGACAATAAACTTGACCTCTCCTGGACTGAGAGGTTCTTCAAAGTCTGTCTCACACTTGGTGAGACAATACACAGGTTTGACTGCAAATGAATATCTAAAGATGGGAGCTATCCTGGACGGCACTGGGAAAATTCTGAAACACAGAGATGTGTACATCCTGTGGATCTGAAAGACTGAATTCTCGCCTATCTGGCTTCAAAGCATTTCAGTAACTAACCCTCTTCTATCTCCACAGCCACGTTTGGATACATTATCTCCCCTTATTCTTAAGGAATCTTGAAGGTCCTGAACTCAACACAGATTCTACAAAAGCTCCTCATGGTAGTGTTCAACTTGAAATGCTCTCCAGTATCATGCGGCAGGCCCATCACCGGGGGGGAAGCTATTAAATCAGGATTAGCAATTATGAAGCAAAAAATTAAGTATGAACAGATCACATCTCTCTGTAAGCACTGTAATTATTTAATAACCTTTCCTCTGGGCTAGAGTCAAGGTGCTTCTAAAAAAGCCTCAAAGTTAGGTTCATCTACAAGTCATAACCGAAGCCGGGGGTACACTGCTCATCAACCGCTGACAGTAACCACGCAGTAACCTCGGTTACGCTTTCCAGTTTAATGGGAGAAGTCCACAGAGGAGTTGATAACCCAGCCTTTGAACAGGTTACCTTCCCCAGAGCTGAAAAATAATGTGCGTGTAAGAAAAATGTTTCCCTGCTTTCGTATTCTCTGACCCATGACTCCGTTGGGGTAACGGTCTCTGCACGTCTGTGGATTTAAACACTATCTCCCAGAAGCAGAGCTCCCATAAATCGCTTCGGTCTTCATTAGTATGCTGTGTCTCACTTCCAAGCAATTTCACTTTATATTTTCTCCCACTGGCAATAATTTCACATTTCCAAATCTTAAGGGGCTCCATCTATTTCTTCTATTCCTTTCCCTCCCCAGAGCCTCCCCACCAGCTGTCGCCCAAGTCACACTACGGCAGCCAGCCAGGAGGTTAGTTATTTCAAGAGGCTGCTTTTCACATCCCAGCAAGGCTGAATCTCAAGCCTCACTCCTGTGTGGGCTGCACAGAGCCTTCAAGGACATTAGGGATAGAACGTGAACTATGCTCTTTACCTACATAGGCCAATCACAAGGATGAGGGCAGCTTTATTGGTAAGATCAAATATCTTAATGTTTATCGAAATAACCAGAACACCTGAATTACCTAACAATGTGCTTCCAAAAGGAGAAAGATCACGTTAGCTATATCTGAAGCAACCATAAATATACAAGGTAGCTAGAGCTACAAAGTAAAACTATAACTCACAGTAAACACAGAGTAAACCCTGAGTCCAAGGCCCACAAGGACAGAACCAAATCAGAGAGGCCCTGAAGGGCTTGATTATGAAACTGCAAAGAAGTCACCTACCCACAAGTACGAAACAGCATCTGCAGTGTTGCTAGTGGGCCACTTGTCATGGAAGGGAAAAGCACAATAAAGACAGCGCATGACAGCCATGAATCTCAAAGGAATCATTCTTGCAGACGTCCCTTACCTGTCTGGAGAGACACCTCCTCGGCTGCCTTTCTGGCCACCCCCGCAGAGCATTTGTTCATCCGGTAGGCCTACACATCAACGCAAACGTTAGCTGGCACTTTTTTCCCTCGGCCCAATAAACCAGGGATTCGTGACCTTATAAAACCCAGTTTCACTCAGTAAGGAAACATGAGTGAAACAACAGAAGGTCGGAATGAAACCTTAGCCAAGAAAGCCTATCAGCTGCCACAGCTGTGAAGGCAGGAGAGACAAGAGTCCTTGAGAACTGCTCGGAGCTTCTTCCCTGTAGCCACGAGCCAAGTGATAACAAACGGCAATTTCTTGGACATCTGGTACGTCAAAGAATAAGCTGATGCAGTTAAATGCTCCGTGAATTTGAGAAAGCGTAGGGATGGAAAAAACACAGGCTTCAGAGGCAGGAGACCAGGATTCGAGGACCAGCTCCCTCAGTACCTGCCTGCGCAGTTCTCTTAGCTCAGAAGACTCCAAGCTCTGACTGCCTTCACTGTACTGTGGTTGTACTCGGGGCTTCGGAACTTTTTGCAGATTATTAACTTCTTTAGAATTTGGTAAAGGGCCATGAATCCCCTCACTAGGAAATAAAAAGTATGCACAAACACACAAAGTAGTACCTATAATTTAAAGAGGTTCATAGGCCTCCTGAAACCCCTTCCCAGACCATGTTAGAAGGTCCTACACTTGTGATCTTCATGAGCCCTTTTCAGATCCTATGGGTCGTGGATCTTCATTATTTAGTAGTTAAGAAACCAGAATATCCTAAAATAGGGGTTGGCAAACTCTATAGGCCCTAGGGCAAATCTAGCCTGGGCCAGCTTTATAAATCAAGTTTTACTGTGATACAATCAAGATCACTCGTTGACATATTGTTTATTGATCTCTTCTACTATAATAACAGAGTTGAGTAGTTGCTGTATATGGCCCACACAGCCTGAAATATTTACTTACCTGGCACTTTCTGGATAGAAAAAGTTTGCCAACTCCTGCCCTAAATCACACAAAACTAGTGATTTTCCTTTGATAACCCAAAAGACATGAGATCTCACAAAGTCCCAATATCATGAGAGAAAATCAGTGCTGCATGAAAACAGAGGCACGTGTCTGGAAAAATCCCACACAGACACGGGTACGACAGCACCTCCTATGTACCCCCATCATTCCACATTTTACAAAATTCAAAAAAGGAGCGTGTTGATGAAAAAGAAACCAGATCCTTCACCCCACACCCATGAGGGTGGCTACCATCAAAAAACAAAACAAACCTCCCCCAAAAAACAGAAGATAACAAGTGTCAATAAAGCCATAGACAAATTGGAATCCTTACATATTGTTGGTGGGAATGTAAAATGGTGCAGCCACTGTGGAAAACAGTATGGTGGTTTCTCAAGCAATGAAACAAAATTACCCCTTCTGAGCATGTCATCAAAGGAAATGAAAGCGGGGGTGTGAACAGGTTATCTGGACACCCATGTTCACAGCCAGCACTGTTTGCAATACAAAAGGTAGAATCAACCCAAGTGTCCCTAACGAAGGAATGGAAAAACAAAATAAACAAAATGTAATATATATATATGTGTGTGGGTGTACACACATACATACATACAAGGGAGCATCATTCAGTCTTAAAAAAGGATTCTGACACTTGCTACAACATGAGTGAACCTTGAAAACATGAAGCCAAGAGTCATAAAAGGACAAAAACTGTATGATTCCACTTACATGGAGGTACCTAGAGGAGACAAATTCCTAAAGAAAGTACAGTGGGGGTTTCCGGGGTCCAGGGGGGTGAGGGGAGAATGGGAAGTTACTACTGAATGTAATGGATACAGACCTCGTTTTACAAGGAGACGAGAGTTGGGGAGATGAATGGTGGTGACGGTTGCACAGTAAGATAAATGTTATCTGTACCCACTGAACCAATGGCTAAGATGGTCAATTTTATGTTACATGTGTTTTGCCACAATTTAAAAAAAGAACGAAATCTGCCTCCCGGGGCAGAAAAAGGGTGCCCACACAGCTGATCACTGTGCCTTTATCAACTAGCCACTGCGTAAGTAGTATCATTTTACACCAGTCAGGAAATTAACGGTCTGCTATGTCCAGAAGCAGAAGAGATTCAAAGCGTCTTCCCAGTCTGACCCCAAGCAATAGACAGCTAGGCATCAGCTAGACTCTGCAGCTTCTGCCGGTCTTCTCACTAGCAACCGTCGAGGCAGTTAAGGGCCCAGGCACATGTTAGTGAGGCGGAACAACGGCACCTTACCAAGTGTTCGAGGCCATAGTCGGCTTGAGCAATGCTAGTGCTGCTAAAAGTGTTTGTCTCGATGATATCTGCCCCAGCCAGCAAGTAATCCTGCAACAAGAGATAGGAATGTCAGTGCTCGGGTTTCAGAGACCCTGTCCCCCCGCAACAAGTGCGTCTGCACGTCCTCACCACTACCCCCAAACACCTTGTGACTGCTCACTAAGTGCAGGCACTGCACGAGGCCAGAGATGCAAAAAGATATAAGGGTTTCACAGATAGGAACGTGATGTAAACAAACACAGAGCTCAAATTTGGACACAGTTCACATGCTAAGTTGTTTGAATGGAATCAAGTTCCTTAAACCCTGAGTTTCAGTTTCCTCATGGAAAGTACTAGAACGCAACCCCACAGGGTGGCTGTGTGATGACACAAGTTCCAACCCAGAACAGTGGTCTCCAGCCTCAGCACAATTTGACCCCCATTGGCAAAAGCTCCATCTCTGAGAGCCCAGTTCTGCCCATAATTGTTTCAGTCCCTCTCTGCGGGTTCCTCTGAGCCAGACTGGCACTCCTTCTAGAACCCAGGGGCTCTCGGTGTCTTCCTGTCCTCCCTGTTCGAAACCCGTCTTCCCCATTTCACTCTTCGGATGACACCTCCTCAACCTCAATCCGATGAACACCCTGGAATCTCTCAATTCCCTTGATTTTCCAAAAGTGAGTAAACCCAACCCCTCCAAACTGACAAACACTTTTCACGGAAAAGCTGGGAAGTGAAAACTATAGTAAGTCAAAAACACCCTAAATATCCACCAGTTGGGGAAAAAACAAGTAAGCTGGAATGTACCCATTTTATAACATGCTTGTGGCAGGTAAAAACACTGTGTATATATCTACAGATCCTAACATGGAAAGACCTCCAAAAATATGGTTGAGTAGAAGCCAAAATTGGCTGATATATAAAATAGGACACATTAAAGCTTACATGTACACAACAGGAGGAGTTTCACATACATATGCACATATGTACATAAATGCATAACACATTGATCTGGAAAGACAGCAACTAATGTAAATGGTTATCTCAGGAAAAAATAGAAACGTGAAGTAATGGTCAAAAGTGAATTTATTCTCAATCTATGGGTTTTGTTTTATGAGAGCAAATTAAAGTTTTCAAAAAAAGCAAGAAAAACTGGGAACATTAATGCCTAGAAATACGTAAATTAGTTAATTAATAAATTATGAAGTTATTAAATCATGTTTCAGAATATTTAATGCTCATGTAATATGGATAAACATGCAAATTATAAAGCAGTATAATTTATAATAAAAATTTAATTTTTATTTTTTTCAGTTTTCCCTATTTTATTTATTTTTTATTATTTTATTTTTAATGTTATTTTGTTTTTTCAGCATTCCAAGATTGTTAATTTTTAAAATCCCAGTATAAAAACTAGATTAAAATCTAAGTTAAAATATGTGAATAAGTAGTCTTGGTATTGATATCTCCTGATTTTGATTTTCTCTTTCATGGTTTTCTATATTATCTACTTTTTTTAAAAGTAGCAAACATGTGTTTACAATTCGGGAAAAAATTTCCAAGTTCACAGTTTTCTCCAATTTGGTGTAGACTTGAAAATTTCCATAATATACAGTTTGGGTTTTTTTTTTAAAGATTTTATTTATTTATTTGACAGAGAGAGACACAGCGAGAGAGGAAACACAAGCAGGGGGAGGGAGAGAGGGACAAGCAGGCTTCCCGCAGAGCAGGGAGCCCGATGCGGGGCTCCATCACAAGACACTGGGATCATGACCTGCCCTGAAGGCAGACGGTGAACGACTGAGCCATGGTACCCCCATCATATACAGTTGAGAAGGCATTTCTTCTAGTTCTTCATCCTCTCTCTATACCTTCTCTCTTAGCTCAATACCCCACTCGTGGACTCCAGGTAGGACACCCCTCAATTCCAATCCTATTATTCTTCCCAATTTAAAAGCTGTGTGATCTGAGGCAAACTAGTGAATTTCTCTGCTCCTCACTTTTCTCACGGAGCAAACTGTCAGGAGGAAAGGAGGACATGAAGGACAGCATTTGTACAGACTAACAGAGGTTCTGAATTCTGTTTCACGAGAGTGATGCTGTGGGCTAGGAATGCCTGAGGTGCTCACCCGCACTCCCTGCAGCAAGCTCCCACAAACCTGTCCCTGGGCAGAGCACAAGGTGTGGCAGCACCAGCCCTTGTGGCATCTCAGCAACAACCGTAGGGAGCTTTTGGGAGAAAACAGTAATTACTCACAAGTCCTGGAGGGCACAGGCATGCCCAGGGCCATGTTTCAAGGGGCGAAGGGCAGATAGGTGGGGGGGTGAGCACAGACATGGGATTTTGCCTTTCTGGGGGTACAAGGATAGAGCACCTAGGGTTTCACAGTTTCACTCCTTATTGCCAAATTTAAAACACAGGAGTGGGAATCAGGGTGTGGAAAGGGAAAAATGGGGCCAGTTGTCTGGCTCATCCGAGAGCAGAACTCATGGGTGGGAACAGCCTCGTATCTAGTTGTTCAGCGAGTAGCAGCAACATGTTTAATACAAGACAGACATCTCTGAAATGGGGATCCTGGCAACCAAAAACCTAGTCTCAGGCATTCGCACTACAACCAAAGCAGCTTACTGCCAGGCACTTACAATACAAATATAACTTGGACATTCAATTAAAATTAAACATCAGGGGATCTGATCTATGGTCACTGGCTCTACTAGAAATAGGCACGTGTGAAAACAAAAAAACAAAAAAAACCACAAAAACCCAGTCTGTTTCCCTTCTTCATCCATTAACACAACATGCTCTCCACGTTTCGGGCTACTGAACGCATGCCCAGAAATGGGAAACCGAGGCCCACTTCATTACACTTACAGTCATTTTCACTCCATGTCCCTATCATGGGAACCTTGTTCTTCCATCTACATGCCTACCGATCACACAGGGCGAGGAATCTTTCCTCTAACGAGTATGTATTGAGCACTTCTTATGTAGGAGATACTGTTCTGGGCAGTAGGGATTCAGTAGTGAAAAAAGAGGCATAAATTCCTGCCCAGAAGAAGCAAAGCTTATAATCTAGTGATAATCCACATGAACAATAATGATGAAGCCAGAGGGCACGACAGTTCATGTGATTTCAACAACTGCATTATAAGAAGTTTATTTGTGGGGCACCTGGGTGGCTCAGTTGGTTAAGCATCTGACTTCGGCTCAGGTCATGATCTTAGGGTTCTGGGATCGAGCCCCACATCAGGCTGCCTGCTCAGCGAGGAGGCGGTTTCTCCCTCTACGCCTGCCTGCCACTCCTGTTTGTGATCTCTTTAATAAATACATAATTTTTTTTAAAGTGGATTTGTAACCGTACCAAGCAATTCATATCCATGATGACATTTCCAATCTACAATAGGATTTAATGACATATTCTCAAGGCCTTGCAGAAAAACTTAGTTACCACTCTTCCTACAGAACCATACCTTTCCAAGGATCAATTTTAAATATTCTGGTACCTAGAATTCCCATTATGAGCAAAGGAAAGGCATTCTCAGCTTTTCTTCACATGAACACCATTCTGCATCTAACCTAGAACAGTCCTGACTGCGTAACAGAATGATCCCTTCCATTCTCAATGGACCACTTAATCACAAAGTGATTTGTTTAGATGACTTTTTTCCCCTTAAGAGCCTGAAACACCTGTAACAATGCCCTTCTCCAGAAAATAAAGCTTTCTCACTTCGCTGGTAAACAAGCTTTATCCTTCTAACCAAATCCAGGTCAGGAAAACAGATTCAATTACCTCAAGATCTCTTCTGGTTGTAATTCTATGAAATTCTGATGACGACCTATCAAATAATTTTGCTCTGTGTTTATTTCTAAATTTTAAAAATCTACCAGTCATTTTTGATGGCCTGCTGCTGATTTATGTTGGCTAACCATTTTATTAGAGACGGGAAAATGGAATGAAAGAGCATGGGCTTTCAAGTTAGGAAGCCTCCCAAACGTGAGGCAAGTTCTTTAACCTCTGTAAGCCTCAACTTCCAAATCTACAAAATAAGAATAATGACCACCTTTTTGGTTTTACTTTACCAAGGCTGTTGTGGTGGCTTAGGTAAAGTAGTGTATGTGAAAAGCCCAATTTGTCCAAGACTTTTATGGTCTTTCACTGGAGTTTAAATGCCTCGAAGGCAGAAAAATTACCTTTCTCATCTCCTTATCCTGAATGCTTATCGCAATGCAAAACTTTTCTTTGGGGCCCAACTCTTCTTTGTGAATGAATCACCTCTTTCTTCTGTACCCTCCAGAGCCTTCCACACACAAAGTGGCTTAGAGAATAATGGAATGAGAACAGGAGACATGGCAGATACTATACCTTATGGATTTGGTAAACAATGTTGGGTTGAGTTATACTTAAAATGTCATTGTTGCCTTTCAGGGGCCTGGCATGATCTTGAAATTCGTGACCTTGGAAGTCTTCTTCACTTAGCTTATACCGCTGGATCATGGTCCCCATCCCTCCATCCAGCACCATGATCCTCTCCTGCAGAATGGTTTCAATCTCATCTTGCAGGCTTTTCTTCACACCTGCTTTAAAGAAAATGAAAATCCTAATTTCAAAACCAGGGGAAAAAGATGTATGGGGAAGGTTCCTAAGAACTATTAGAAAGCCTCAACTATACTGACTGGAGTCCCTGAAAATGGCTAACTTGGAGCCCCTTCTTGGTACAGCTCTTCTTGGCTACCCTCAAGATAGCCCACATCTGCTGTTCCAAACCTGCTCTCTTTTAGCTCCAAATCCTTCTTCCTCTGTAGAAAATTCTACCTAATCCCATCCATAGAAGTCTTCCATTGGGAGCTCCAAAATTCAGCCCACCCTCCACCTCATAACCCTCTAACAGCTTGACTCCTGCTGCTTTCCCTCTCTCTGCCCTTCGGGAAGAGCATTTCTATACCCCCTGCAGTTCTGACCATGGAGCATGCCTCCAACCCTCCTCCCATTTTCATAACAAGTCTAAGCATTTTTCCATGGGGTTCCTACTGTATTCGCTTTTCAATCCAGAAATAAAAAACGTTTTCGGCCTTTAAGACAGTTTACTATTTACCATCAAACAAACTCGACCCCACATATACAAATTTTTGAGATAAGAATCATCATATATACAAGAGCTCAAAGCTTTTTTTTTTAACTCTAAACAAAACATGTGATTTTTTATTAGAAATTTGACATTCTATAATTTATGTGGAAGACTGAAAGTCCAGAAAATGCTAAATTAACTTTGAAAAAGTAGAAAGACGTTATGCGGCCCACTAAATATCACAATATACCATAAAACTATGTTCCCATAAAAAAGGAAAAATAAAATATAGAACATCTTTGTTACTTGGAATAGGGAAAGACTTAAGACTCAAAAGCCCAACCTGTTAATATTTTTAAAAAATAAGATATATTTGACTCTATAAAAACCAAGGATTCCTGTGAAATGAAAGTTAGCATAAACAAAAATAACAGGTTACGGAATGGAAGAAGATTCTGTAATGTCTCAAACTGAAAGGGACTAACACCTATAATGTACAAGGAACTCCTACAAAGATACAAATAGTCAAGTCAACGAAGAAGAAAATAATCCCCAGCAACTATATGAAGAGATGCCCAAGCTCATTAGCGATCAGATGTGAATTACAATAAGATGATACCCATTTGCACCCAATAGATGGACAATAATTAGAAAACTGGATAATGCCAAAGAAAACCTATACCCTCCAGAACACTTGCTGGACAGAGCCATTCTGGAGAGCAGCCTAGCAGAACGTGGGAAAAATTAAGTATGCAGAAAACCCAGCAAGCTCAATCCTGGGTATATTTTCCAAGCAAAATCTGATCCATCGGGAACACAGAAGGGGATGTTTGTTAGGAGTGGCACGTTGGAGACGACGTTGGGAAAGAGCCAAGTAAAATGTGTTGGATACTTGTGGGGAACACTGCACTGCTGTATTATAATGGTGGGATGATGAGTGAGAGGGTCAGAAATTGTCAACTACCAAGAAACTATTTACATAAAAATACATACACACACTAGAGTACAAGGGAACATATGAGTACATGGCAATAAGGGAAACCGGCCACCTGTGGGAGCACGAGACCTGTGAACAGAAAATGAGATAAAAGGGGACACAATAAAATGGGAATTGCATGCATTGGATACAAAACTCCCCCCAATTCAGGCCCCTCAAAATCCCCTGCTTCTACATCATCCACATGCTTATTTATCCTTTAGGGGTTAAGATTTCCCTGTCAGAGAAACTGAGAGGTCTTCCTCCCAGATTTGTTGGTTTAAGTGTTCACTGTTCTTATCCTGGTGTATTCCCCAAGCTTTTCCAGTAGGGGGTTATCTTCCACTGGCTTCTAATCACCACTGCCCCTCCAAAACCTTCTCATAAGAGAGTAAGTCACCTTAACAATTCTTCTTTCCCTTGGTAAGGTGAGCAGTCACTGAGATCTTCCATGAAGAACAATGATAACCAAAACACCCTCATACTTATCTATATTCAGTTCACTGCATACAGAACATTCTGTACAGTTTACTCCTGACTAATCAGGCTCTAACAGGGCAGATTCTCCCCCAACATCTCTCACAGTGGAAACAAAAATATATAGTTCTGCATTTCCCCCATTTAGCCGAGACATTCTGCTATTTGGATGAAGGGGAAATCATGTATTTCCTTTCTTAATTAAACAGGAAGGCAAGAAGTCATGAGGCAGAAATACTATTCAAAGAACTGTATGATCTGCCTCTGAACCTCTTCTTTTATAGCAACAGTGATAAAACATTTCTCAGTCACATTTCCAGTGGTTTCAAGAACAATTTAACCATTCCCATATCAGAACTCTAGAATCAACATGGTCACTAGCTCACCTCTGATAAATTTCCTTCTGAGTTATGAATTTAGTATTCACCCCCTGCCATGCTGGACACCCTCATTTCCCCACACCCGGCAACTGTTCTGTCCTTAGGACTCGTTCTCTGCTTTCTACATTTCCTACCTCATACCTCACGTTTTTACAGGTATGTCTGACCACAGATAATTTTAACCAGGGATGACCTTAGAGACCCAGATCTCATTATAAAGCTGAAATTATTGTCAGTTCTTGAGCTAAACTAGTTTTTTCTCAGTATTAATCTCTGAGCCATCAACATTAGAATCGCTTGAGATTACTACTCCCCATCACGACCTATCTGCTCATTTTACACTCTGATTCTATACAAACTGGAGTGCGCAGAACGACTGCTCTACCCCTGATGTGGAAAAAGAAACGTTCACTTAAATTTTAAATAGTTGTCTGGGTTTCCTTATCCGTCTCTCAACACAGGAGCTTTTTTTGGATGGGCACAACAGGTGCTCAACAGAACGTGAACTCTGGTAAAATTTCCACTGCGCCCGGCTGGAATATGTTGCACCCAACAGCAAAGTTACTTTGACATTAAGAGGTGCTTCGGGCGCGCTCAGAGAGCGGTGCCTCAAGGCTGCTGAAGGTCTGTTTGCCTGGGGAGAAAGGGGTGCAGGTAGGGAAGGAATTCAGCGGTACCACGTGACAGCTTCGGGCTCCTCCGCGAGTTCAAAGAGGCCGCCCTCCCGCCCGCGGGGAATCCTGGCGGCGCATCTCTAGGTGGCGAGAATTACCCCCAAAGATAAGGAGCCCACAACAGAGCTCAATAAACAACCGCGGAGAGCGGGACGCAGCGTTACCGGAAGGCGTCAGCTCTGGTAGCGCGGGTGACATGCCGCCCAGTCTCCTCCGCAGGCCAGGGACGAAGCCAGCAAGTCTCACTCTGCACAAGAGGACACAGCCCAGAGCGACGCCAGCCAGCGCCGGGGAACCGGCCTCAGAGGCCCAGGTCGCTGGAAGCACCGAGGGGCCCGCAGCCCGCCGCCCGCGGCGCCCGGGGCCTTCCGCGCACCACACGCCGCACGAGGGCCCGCACGGGGGACCTGCGCCGGACCTGGGCGCGGCGTGGCGAGGACAGGCGCGCCCTCGGCCGCTACAACCCTCGAGCACGTGCTTTCTTCCCAGTCACCGGCCTATCCTCGGCGCGGGACTGACGGCCACACACGCGCGACCCGATAGCGGGTCGCGGGAAAGGCGCAGACTGGACCCGAAAAGGATGACGCCGTGACGCCCCAGACGCAAGACAGAAGATCTCTGCTGCCTTTGGTCTCGGCACACCTTACAACGTTGTTTCTCCGCTCAATCTAGCCTCTGCGTGGGAGGTCCTGCCCCTTCCGGTCTATGATTGGTCCGTACGAGCACGTCGCGGCAGTATTGGCGGATCCATTTCAACCAATCACCTGAGGGCTCGCCCCAGGGCTCTCTGGGAAGTGTAGTCCAAGGTCCTACGCAGTCGGTACTGCCAGAGGCCAAAACTGTTAAGTCCTGAGAAGACAGGGCGCATCTCCAAGCCCGTTATCCGGAAGTGCGGCGGGCGTAGCCCCTCCAAGTTTAAGTTCTGGTGCGAGGTCGGCGCTTCAACCTGTTGTGATGTCAGTAGCGGGGAATTTGGAGTCAGGAGACCAAATTCTAGTCACGTTTTGGTGCTCACTGGTGCTGGGCAAGATAATTAACCTCTGAGTCTCACGACTCTACAAGCAGGAAATGATAGGGTAGTATTAATTGCTGTTTTATAAGGCTGCAGGAGGGAGAAAATGAGATTGTGCAGATGAGCTGTGAAAACTCTCAAGTACATCTGTGCGTGTTAATTGTCACTATTGACAGTATAATTTACTGTGCACTTAACTAGGTATCACGCCTTGGGCTACGCCCTTGAAATGCAGAGAAAGAGAAGCTACATCACACCCCCGCCTCTGTCTCAGAGAAAGAACTCACAAACTAGTTAAAACTAATAATTGAACAGGGAAAAAAAAATGAGAACCACATACTAAAAGCCAAAAGAGCTGCGTTACTCTAAGAGTGTTGGGGGAAAGCTGCCAGAAAGTAACCAGGCTTGAAATAAGAACTCTCCTTTGGGGAGAAACTCCCTGAGTAGTTTGGGACCACTTGAGAGAATTTGAAAATAACAGACGGCTCTGTAAGGGTAAGCACGGTAGAGGGGAGGAAAGCAAATGAATCTAGAAAAATAAAATTGAGACCAAAATGTGATTTTTTTTATTTTAAAGCACAAATTTGCATGCTATTGTCATTTTACTGTATATAATTATACATCAATTTTTATATCTAAAAAATTATGATAATAATGTGTATAGCATCTTTGCCAAAAACGGTCATACCTGCAGATGGAAAAACCAGAGTTATCTTGAAGATCTTGTTCAGACTGTAAGGTTTCTGTTTTGTTTTGTTAGATTTTTATTTGACAGAGAGCACAAGTAGGCAGAGCAGCAGGCAGAGGGAGATGGAGAAGCAGACCTTTTGCTGGGCAGGGAGCCTGACCCGGGCTTGATCCCAGAACCCTGGGATCATGACCTGAGCCAAAGGCGGATGCTTAACCAACTGAGCCACCCAGGTGCCCCTAGATTGTATGGTTTTAAATAATCACCAATCTCACAGTTTGTTGAGGTGTTCCTTGAAAAAACCTCTTTTGGGTAGCTAGTTACTTAGTATCCTCTATCTAAGCAGAAATTCCAAGAATTATAGATCAGTCTTTGTGTTTAACAAGTCATCAGATACTTGCTTTGTCAGCTAAAACTGACTAGACCCAGTGTTTCCTTAGAGTAACAAATAAGACTAAAGGGGCGGTGAATTCCTAGTACGAAAAGGCACACAACTTAAAGAAAAGTTCCCAGAATACTGTTAGGGGTTGAAATGTGTCCCCCAACAGATGTATTGAAGTCCTAAACCCTAGCACTTCAGAATGGAACTTACTTATTACAGAAATAGAGTTGGTGCACAGGTAACTAGTTGAGATGAGGTCCAATGAGAATGGACCTTTCATCCAACATGAGTGTTGTCCTTATTGGAAGAGGAGAGAGATACACAAGGGGAAAACAGCCACACGACAGCAGAAACAGAGGCCGTTGTGGACCAGCTGACACCTTGGTTTTGGACTTGCAGTCTCCAGAACTGTGACGCAGTACATTCTGATGTTTTAGGCTACCCATCTTGTGATATTTTGTTACACTAGTCTTAGGAAACTAATACAAATACATCTGTCGATGCGGTGCCACTGAGGCAAAGCCTCAATTTCTCTCTTTAGGAAAGCATCTATTATCTTATTTTGATGATAATCTGCCAGCCTACCCCCCACCCTCCTCTTCACCCTGACGCTCATTAAGCATCCATCACACTCCAGGAATGTAGAGGAAGGCTCCAACCCCGCCCCCACCAGTTGCTTTTTGGTTGTTTTGGGGTTCTCTCCCAGTGCGTTTGTCTTCACAAAACTCTGATTGGTGAACCTAAATATCCAACTCTGACTATATGCCAGTAAGTAAACTGTGTTCTAGCTTTATACATGGTTCTATATGGGCCTTGGGTGGCTCAGCCGGTTAAGCCTCTGCCTTTGGCTCAGGTCATGATCTCAGGGTCCTGGGATGAAGCTCCACATCAGGCTCCCTGCTCAGCTGAGAGTCTGCTTCTCCCTCTCCCCCAACCTCCTCCCTGCTTGTGCACGAACACTCTCTTTCTCTCTCTCTCTCTCTTTCTCTCTCTCTCTCTCTCTCTCTCTCTCTCTGTCTCAAATAAAATCTTTGAAAAAACAAACCTACATTATTCTATGGGCTGTTTGGTGTCCTGCCAGTCAGAGTCCTAAGAATGTCAACTAAGAGTCAGTTCTGGAACGAGGATTGTTACCCCTGGAAGGTGTCAAGGTGACCATTAGCTTTCCCCAGAAGATCCCTGACTTTGTCCTTCTCCCCTCCGATCTTTTCATCATCTCAAGATTATGACCCACCCCCAGGATCACATAGCTCAACAAGCACTTTGATAACCCCCATGGATAGTAGTAATTGAGCTGAATTTACTGAGACTGTGATATACAATCTTGTTGCCAAGTACAAGGTAGTAAAAAAGAATATAAAAGAAATTTGAAGTTATATTATTGTCACCAGTAGCTCTGGGAGGCCTTGCTCTCCCTTTTCTCCTGCACAGAGACAATTACTGTCTCTCGCTGTAGGACTCTGACACCTGAGGAAGTCAGTTCAATCTGTGCCATCTGCTCCACTGACTCCAAAAGCATTCTTTAAAAAAAAAAATTTTTTTTTAATTTATTTATTTGAGAGTGAGTGAGCATGAGTGGGGAGGAAGGGCAGAGGGAGAGGGAGAAGCAGACTTCCTGTTGAGAAGGGAGCCTCATCCCAGGCCTCTGAGATCATGACCTGAGCTGAAAGCAGATGGTCAACCTACTAAGTCACCCAGACACCCCGGGCTTTTGCTTTTTAAAATTTGCTTTGGTTTGGATTTTTGGTTTTGGGTTTTGGGGGGATGATTAGTTTGGTTTGGCTTGGTTTTGCCTAGGCATACAGACATTTTTGTTTAATATACAGGAATGTGATATTTAATCAGTTTAAGATGATGAACTGAGAGCTAAACTTTTTTTTTTACAAAGATTTTATTTATTTATTTGACAGAGAGAAACAGCCAGAGAGGGAACGCAAGAAGGGGGAGTGAGAGAGGGAGAAGTAGGCTTCCTGCCAAGCAGGGAGCCCGATCAGGGGCTCGATCCCGGGTCTCCATGATCATGACCTGAGCCGAAGGCAGTTGCCTAACCAACTGAGCCACCTAGGCGCCACCTGAAAGCTAAACTTTTAGCTAACAACTAAACTTTTACTTCTATAAATGAGATATAAAGAAGCAAAGTGACCTGACAAACCCTTTTTAAAGTCTTATCTTTGAAGCCTGGAAATTAATAGTATAGACCTGGAGGGAAATCAGAAATAATTTTTAAATTGAAAAGAGTTCATTGAAAACAAATTATTTTCTCATAACTACAAAAAGAAATTGGTTAGGGTTCAGTACTTAAAAAGTGCAGCAATTTTAGCCAAGTTAATATTTTGGGTTTTTTTCCTTTAAAGAGCAAATTTTAAAATAGAGGTGATTTAAAACATTATTTTCTGGTCCACCTTGGGAAGCAGGGAGGCAAGATCCAATTAAGAGAGTCAAGTTGAAACCTAGAATTTCTACAGTGTTTGGGACACAATTTGTAGATATTAAAAGATAAGAGTTGTGGGTGCTGGCCTTAAAAATCTGATGGGTATGTGTGGATAGTTCATCGGTTAGGCGTCCGCCTACAGCTCAGATCATGATCCCAGGGTCGCGGAATCCAGCCCACATCAGGCTCCTTGTTCAGCAGGGAATCTGCTTCTCCCTCTCTCTCTGCCCCTCTCCTAAATAATAAATATATATATATAATATTTTTAAAAAGATCCAATTGTTGAACTCCTATGGATTGTTGTCATCATTATTTGTTTAACAAATATTTATTGACACTGATCAGGCATTGGAGCTAAAATAAAGAGACAGACCCACGTCCTGCAGTCTAGAGCATAGGAAAAAAAGATAATCACATATATCTTCATAAAGCAAGATTAGTACCATGGAGGAGGATCTCCATAAACTAGGTATTCTTATTACCCTTGTTTCGCGGAAAAAAAAAAAAAAAAACCCAAAAACCCAAGGGAAAGAGAATTTGGCTGATGGGAATGCAGCCATAATTGATTACCATTACCAGGAGTACAAATGTCTTTGTTCCTTCACCCACCTTGCTTTACTGATTAACCTAAAAGAAAAGGAAGAGAGAGAACTTGCCCAAGGTCACGAAACTGGTCTTCAAACCTGGAAAAACTGGTTGCAGCATTCACGCACCGTCACTTTTTTTCCCTGGGGCAGCCCTCTCCCCAGAAAACTGAATGTCCCAAATTGCTTATAATTTCAGCTGTTACTCAGAGGTCCTGGGTCCTCATTTACACTATAATGTGGGTTTACAAAATCTTATCGCTTTCTTAGTAGTTAAATAAACAGCCATCCCCATTCCTGAAACCCCGAAGTTTTAAGTATACTGCATTTTCAATGGGAGATACTCATATGTGGTTTTGAGGGGCCAGATCACAATTTAAAGTTCAAAGGAAGATCTCAAAACAACATCCCCAGAGTGTTAGTACATGACCTTCCTGAGGTCTGGTAGGTCAGGCACCTTGCTTGCTTCCCTGTCGGCCCTTTGCCTTGCATCCTTAAGTCTTTTATACAGTTTAAGAAAGTCTTTTTTCTTTTTCTTTTTTTTTAGGATTTTGTCTATTTAAGAGGCAGAGAGCATGAATGGGGAGAGGGTCACAAGGAGAAGGGAAGTAGGCTTCCCACTGAGCAGGGAGCCCTATTTGAGGGTCCGTCCTTGGACTCTAGGATTATGACCTGAGCTGAAAGCACACACTTAACCTACTGAGCCACCTAGGCACCCCAAGAAAGTCGTATTTAAGACTTTTTCTGGCTCAGTCTTGACTATACAACAACATCTAGTACCTGGACGCCCAGTAACAAGTGAATACATGTTTGCACGAATAAATTACTGGGGAGCGCCTGGATGGGTCAGCTGGTAGAGCATGAAACTCTCGATCTTGGAGTTGTAAGTCTGACCCCACATTGAATGTAGAGATTAATTAAAAATAAAATCTTAAAAAAAAAAAAAGAATAAATTATTGAAGACACATGGCAGTCGCCATTTTTCAGACCTTATTGATGTAAGGACCTATTTAACCAGTTCCCGTTATCAAAGCACAGAAAAACAAAGGTGAGCCAGTTAATCCCCTTAACCTCCCAGATCCTGACCAATGGTGATGATAATTAACCGTTGGCAGCTGCTTGATTGCAGCCAGCTTGTGGTTTGTGGGTTTACCCTATAAAAGCTAGCTTGTAAGAATAGGCGTGGTCGCTCTTTCCAGACAGGACCCAGTATAATTCTCGATGCTTGGCGCGAAATAAAGCTTTGCTTGACCTTGGCTTTTGTATCAGCCTCGTTCCTTTGACCACGGACCCTAACAATCGAATGAACACTGCTAGCTCAAATTTCACTGCAGACTCTATCAAAAGCACAGAGAAGATTTTGAGTGCTTGTTTTTGTTTTTCCCGGGATATTGCTTGAAAGCATTAATTGTTCTCTAAAGTCGGAGATACGATTTATTTTCCAATGGTAAGATAAATTTCACAGGGTTAACATTAAATAAAGCAAAATAATCCCCAGATGAAGCTGACTATAATTTAATGAAAGGTGTTAATTCTGGTAAAGAAACACTGTGTTCCTCAGAAAATGGGGGGGGGTGTGGCTGAGTATGGGTGAGGAATGGAGGCTCAGAGAAGGGACTCAGGAATGTCCTTCTTGCTAGTGGGCTCTTTACCCTTGCTTATGGCTCAGTGAGGATGCATACTAGAGATCATACCTCAGCCTGACAACACCACTAAACTTCAGGGTCGTCCAACACTGCCTGGGCGAGCAACTAGTCCTTCTGTGTGGACAGACAATCCTGCTGGCATAGCTCTTTCCATTTAAAGGAAAACAACAGTATACCCGGTACATGACTGAGAATACCCATGTGTAAGTATCATGTACATCTAATAGTATTTGGGGTAGCTTTCCACATGGATGACCAGTTGGTACTAAGGACCTTGATATAAGGTCCTTATTAAAACCCTTAATTTGGGGGCGCCTGGGTGGCTCAGTTGGTTGGGCAACTGCCTTCGGCTCAGGTCATGATCCCAGAGACCCAGGATCGAGTCCCACATGGGGCTCCCTGCTCGGCGGGAAGCCTGCTTCTCCCTCTCTCACTCCCCCTGCGTGTGTTCCCTCTCTGGCTGTGTTTCTCTCTGTCAAA
This sequence comes from Spilogale gracilis, assembly GCA_004023965.1. Classification (NCBI taxonomy): domain Eukaryota; kingdom Metazoa; phylum Chordata; class Mammalia; order Carnivora; family Mephitidae; genus Spilogale; species Spilogale gracilis. Next base: position 106,814 of record PITA01004311.1, read on the forward strand.
TAAAAAAAATCTTTAAAAAAAAAAAAAAACCCTTAATTTGGACGACTCTCGAAAGTGAAATATTGTCTGAAAACATGACATTATCTATGTGTTAAAATATTTTATTTATTTATTTGACAGAGAGAAACAAAGCTAGAGAGGGAACACAAGCAGGAGGAGTGAGAGAGGAAGAAGCAGGCTTCCCATTGAGCAGGGAGCCCGATGTGGGGCTCGATCCCGGGTCTCCAGGATCATGACCTGAGCCAAAGGCAGTCGCTTAACCAACTGAGACACCCAGGCACCCAGAGCCGTTCTTCAAATAAATATTTAATCAACAATCACTCATTTATGTGTCAAACACTATTAGTTTACACTACAGGGTTAATTCTGGAGTGTGTTAAATCTGGAATTTTTTTCCTCTGGGAGTTAATTTAATTTCAAAGAAATTGAAGCCTATGGCATTATTCAGGCTATCAAAATGTATAATTAATATTGACAGCAGAGCCTTAGAAAATTCCATAAAACAAGTACTAATTAAGTGCCGAAGTAGATAATTACTATGTCAGGTGCTTTGGGAGAATACAGAGATGTTCAAAATAGGATTTCTGGGGGGGGCCTGGGTGGCTCAGCTGGTTAAGCATCTGCCTGCAGCTCGGGTCATGACCCTGGGGTCTTGGAATTGAGCCCTGAGTCGGTGGCACTGCTCAGCAGGGAGTCTGCTTCTCCTTCTCCCTCTGCCACTCACTCTCTCAAATAAATACATAAAATTTTCAAAATAGGATTTCTACCTCAAAGATCCTGCAGTATAGATGAAGACAGAATATAACTGAATAAAACAAAGTGGAAATGGAATAAGGGAAATACAAATGAAAGGCTACTGACTAGAGGAAAGGAAGGCATTCATTCAAAATATGAAGAACTAATGCCGGATGGGATGGCACTGGGAGGTGGGGCCTGGGACATTGCTTGGGTTATGAGAGTAGAGCCCTTGTCAATGGGCAAGGGCACACAGATATGCTAAGCTCTGCCATAGGTAGCATGTCTTTCTACGGCTCACATGCTTGAACGGCTGGCTGATTACTTAGGAAAAAACTTTTTTAAATTTTTTTTAAAGATTGTATTTATTTGACAGAGAGAAACACAGCCAGAGAGGGAACATAAGCAGGGGGAGTGAGAGAGGGAGAAGCAGGCCTCCCGCCAAGCAGAGAGCCCAATGTGGGGCTCGATCCTGGGTCTCCAGGATCATGACCTGAGCTGAAGGCAGTCACTTAACCAACAGAGCCACCCAGCTGCCCTACTTATGAAATTCTTAAATCACAGCCTTTTCCCCTCAAAACTGATTGCTGTGTTATCTCTTCTTTCTTTCTTTTTTTTTAAAGAGCTATACTGAGATATAATCCACTTATTTAAGGCATACAATTCACTTATTTAAGGCACACAATTCAAAGATTTTTGGTGTATCATATTATAATTTTTAAAATTGTGTTATATAACACCATTTTAATCTTTTCTAAGTATAAAATTTAGTGGCATTAAATACAGTCACGGTATAGGGCAACCATCACCATTATATGCTTCCAAAACTTTTTTACCATCCCAAACGGAAACTTTGTAACAATTAAGCAATAACTCCCCACCCCAGTCTCTGGTAACCTATTATCTCCTCTCTGTCTCTATGAGTTTGACTACTCTAGGTACCTCATGTGAATGGAATTATACTTGTCCTTTATGTACCTGAGTTATTTCCTTTAGCATCATGTTTTTAAGGTTCACTCATGTTGAAGCATATAGCTGAGCTTTGTTCCTTTTTAAGGCCAAATAGTATTCCATCGTATGACCACATCACAAGTTGTTTATGCATCCATTCGTTCATGGGCATGTGTTCATGGACATAGATTCCACCTTTTAACTGTTGTGAGTAATGCTACAGTGGACATTGGTAGACAAGTATTTGCTGCAGGCCCTGCTTTCGACATTTTGGGTATATACTTGGGAACTGGAATTGCTGGATTTTGTCATAATTCTATGTTTAGCTTTGTTTTTTTAAGTCATGTATTCTATTTTTTTAAAGATTTTATTTATTTATTTGACAGAGCGAAACACAGCTAGAGAGGGAACACAAGCAGGGGGAGTAAGAGAGGGAAAAGCAGGTGTCCCACTGAGCAGGAGTCCAATGTCGGGCTCCATCCTGGGACTCCGGGATCATGACCTGAGCCGAAGGCAGTAGCTTAATCAACTGAGACACCCTATGTTTAGCTTTTTGAGGAACTTTCCCAACTGTTTTCCACAGTGGCTGCAGCATTTTCCATTCCAACCAGCAACATAGAAAGGTTCTAATTTCTCTGCATCCTTGCCAACACTTATCGTTTTTCATCTTATTGAAAATAGGAATAACATGATATCTCACTGTGGTTTGGGTTTGCTTTTCTCTGTGGATTGGTAATGCTGAACAACCTTCATGTGCTTATTGACCATTTGTCTATCTTCTTTGGAGAAATGTCTGCTTAAATCCTTTGCCCATTTTTTAATTGGGTGGCTTCTTTTTGGTTGTATTATTTATATTTATATATTCTGGATATTAATCCCTTATCAGATACATGATTTATGGATATTTTCTCCCATTCTGTGTGTTGTCTTTTCACTCTGTTGATAGTGTCCCTTGAGGCACAAAAGTTTTTAGCTTTGTTGAAGTGCGATTTATATATTTTTTTCATTTAATGACATGTGCTCTTGGTGCCATATCCATGAAATCATTGCTAAATCCAATGGCATGTACATTTTCCCCTATGTTCCCTACATTTTCTTCCAAGAGTTTTGTAGTTTTAGCTATTCAGATTAGGCATCTCATTCATTATGAGTTAATTTTTGCATATGGTGTAACATAAGGTCCAAATTTATTTTTTGCATGTGAAATCCAAATCTTTCCACCACAATTTGTTGACAACTTTTCTTTCCCTATTAAATGGTCTTGAAATCCTTGTAAAAAATCAATTAACCATATATATAAGGGTTTATTCCTGGGTTCTGTGGTTTATTTCATTGGCCTACATTGTTTATCCTTATGCCAGTACATCGTTTAGCTTTGCAGTACATTTGGAAATCAGGAAGCGTGAGTCCTTCAACTCTGTTCTTTTCTCTCAAGATAGTTTGGCTATTTGAGGTTCCTTGAGATTTCAAATGAATTTTAGAGTGAAAACTCACCCTTTTTTATTTCTATAAAAATGTCATTGGGATTTTAATACAGATTGCATTAAATCTGTACATTGTTTTTGGTAGTATTAACATTTAACAATGTTTCATTTCATGGATGTGTGATATCTTTCCATTTTTTTAGGCCTTCTTTAATTTCTTACAGCAGTGTCTGTGGTCTTCTGTGTGCAAGCCTTTTGCCTCCTTGATTAAACCAATTCCTAAGTATTCCATTCTGTTTAATACTACGGCAAATGGAATCATTTAGTAAGTTCCTTTTTAGATCATTCACCACAAATGTATGGAAATACAACTGATTTGGGGGTATTGATTTTGTATTTGAATCTTTATTGAATTTATTTATTGGCTCCAACAATTTTTTTTTAAAGATTTTATTTATTTGACAGAGAGAAACACAGCCAGAGGGGGAACACAAGCAGAGGGAGTGAGAGAGGGAGAAGCAGGCTTCCCGCTGAGCGGGGAGCCTGATATGGGACTCGATCCCGGATCTCCAGGATCATGACCTGAGCCGAAGGCAGTCGCTTAACCAACTGAGCCACCCAGGCGCCCTTGGCTCCAACAATTTTTGTGTGTGTGAATGCTTTAGGGTTTTCTACATAGAAGATTGTGTCATCTGTGAACAGAGATCATCTTACTTTCTTTCCAGATTAGATGTCTTTTATTTGTTTTTCTTGCCTAAATACTCTGGCTAGAACTTTCAGTACTATGTTGAACAGCAATGATGAAAGGAGACATCCTTGCCTTGTTCCTGATCTTGGAGGAAACACTTTCAGCCTTTTACCATTGAATATACTGCTAGCTGTGAGGTTTTTGTTTCATATGGTCTTTATCATCTTGAGGAAGTACCCTACTGTTTCTGGTTTAATGAGTGTTTTTATCGTGCAAGAGTGTTAAAATTTTTCATATTCTTTTTCTGTATCAGTTCAAACGATCATAGTCCCTCCCTCCCCACCCCCACCCCCACCCCCCCGCTTCTTTGTGCTTCATTATGTCACGTTAGACAAAACAAGATAAAACTAGGCAGGGACCCTAAACAGAGTGGTTTCAAATTAGGATTGGACAACTCCACTGAGGTGTCTATGCTCTTCTGCCTCTGCCTTCAGCCATTATCTCACACCTGGACTCTTACAGCAGCCTTCTTAAAATATGTCTTCATTGTAATGTCAGCAGATCTTGGAATGATTGTTATTAGCATAATGAAAGAATTTTCTGTCTTAAGACTGCCTAGCACTCTATGGGGATGGGAGGTGGGCACTGCTGGCCTTCCCTGGTTCTCTCCCAGTGGCTCCACCTGCACACAGCTCCCTGTTTGATCCTCTTAACACCTGCTCTCAGGTGTCCCTCCTTCATTCACCAGTCAGCCCTCCTCCCTCCTGGTCATGACCAACTTTGAGGAAGTTGAGCTCTGGAGTATGCCTCCTAACTATTCCACCAGTGAGCTGCCTTGGAGACAGGCACCAGCCAGGAGCCATGGTCTCTGGGAAATACCTGGAGGCCCGCACCCTAGAACAGAGGGAGGCAGTCGAGCCTTGAATAGCAGTGGGTGTCGACATAAAGCATGTGCAAACACTCACTGAGTCCATGCGTCCTGTGCCAAGAAAACACACTTAGAAGAAGCTTAGACATCACTCACTCAATGACGATATATTGAATGCCTATTTGTTGCAAGCGTTGTGATAAGCAGTAGAGATTAAGAGAAATAAGGCATGGCCCCTGTCTTTAGAGAACTTGCAGTCTGTGTGCTGGGGATGAAGAATTTCCAATTCAGTGATCTTATCAGACACTGGACTTTTAATGAACGATTACTTGGTTGTCCTTGATCTCCAGGCTCTAAGTAACCTGTTTCATTTTTAACCTAATAATAATGTTGAATGTGTACATACATTAGGATATAAATATAAATATTAAGTTGTTTAGTGTTTAAGTCTAGAGAGTTAGGGACTTTCAAACATCTGAAGCAAAGAAATAGTCTGGTTCTTTTATGTTTATCACTAAAATGAATACTCCAGCAGGCTGGGGATTCATTTGGCTTTGCAAATTTCATACATCTTTCCATTTACTATTTTATCTATCGACTTTTCCCCCAAACTCTTCAGTATGGAGTATCTCATACATCATGTGAAACCGAGTGATCTGGACACCCAGCCCGGTGGGGGAAAGTGTGGATTTTGGATAATAATGGAGAATGGCTCCTACAGTCTACACCCCAGCAAAAAATGGAATGTGACCCTATGTGTGATATTAGAATCAGACTCAGAATTGCCTACCGTCAAAATTCACCTTGGGGTAATGGATAAGAACAGTTCTGGAGGTGCCAACTTTGCTAGCTGGGCAATCATAGTCACTTAACTATCATGGTCTCAATTTTCTCTAGAATGAGGATGATAGTTAATTCAAGGGGAACACTGTGAAGAGCAGTTGTGATAAGAGGTGTCACCTTTCTTCTTGAGACTCACTTCTACCAAATGAAGGGGTTTGGAAGAGATGATCTCTGGGCCAAACTTTCCTGAAATCTTGTTTATATCTTTAAGTCAGTATTTCCCAAAGCACGTTTCACAGACGGTTTTAGGTACGTGACAGAACATTCCTTATTTTAATAATGATGGCGGCAGGCAAGGAAGAGTCAGCCAGAGGGCCAGCGCTGTTCAGGGTACGTGCCTGGGGCGGGCCACCAGATTTGCTGGGCCTCACCAATTCTCAGCTGCCTATCAAGACTCTATGCACAGCCTTCCATGATTGTCAAAAGTAAGTGGGACGATGAATGGTTAGTGTTGGGCTGGCTGAGAGACAGAGGCACCCAAACTGGCGGACATCGCAGACTGGGTCAAGATGGCTGATCTTCCCACCAAAGCAGCCGTGGCCACTGGGTCATCTCCAGTAAATCAAAACCTAGCAGGGGGTGGTGGGGACTGAAAATTCCTATACCCAACTTTCCAGCCAGGGACCACCCACCATCATCTGGACTTTCCCCACCCCCAGCCAATCATCCGGGGACACAATGTTCTCTTGCCTAATATGGAAAAAACCCACCCGAATCCAGACCTGGAACCAATAAGGCTTAAAAACCCCTGCACTCCCCAACCCGGGCGCGACTTCCCCGACGACTCTCCTTTCTGGAGTCACAGAACCTCGCCCGAGGGTGCTTGCAATAAAGCTCACTCTTTGGACCCTGTTTGCCTTTGAGGTCTCCATGCCCTTCACGACGGAAAAACCTAACAGTTTTATGATAAGCATTGGGGGGCTGTCAGATACAGGAAGAAGGGGTAATGAAAACTGAATTCCAGAACAAGAGTTTGGTGCTCGCAGAGCTCCCTACTGGGATTCCGATTTCTAGATTCCTTCAGCACATGCGCTTCCGGAGGAATCCTAAAGTAGACCCCCCCAGCTGGAGAGGCGAGAGAGCTGGGGCGGGTACCACCATGTGGACCCCAGACCCCTGAGGCCCCCAGCAATGTAAGGAGGGCGTGGGCAGCAGCCTTAACACCCATGGCTGAAGTCTTGAGCTCAAAAGCACCAAATAGGAGAGGACAACAGGAGAAGCCTGCCCGGGTGTAGGTGGTATGACATGCCAAAATAACCAGCATCCCAAACACACAGAGCGATCGGGGACCAAAAAAATAAAATGGCGAGGACACAAGTTGTCCAGCAGGCTTTCTCCATGGATGCCATCTATCAATCTTCTCATAAGAAAGTGATGACGTCATAAGGGAAGATCCAAGTGGAAGGCATTTGACATGCTTATCCTTCAAGATCCATAACACATAGTCTCCTTGGATAACACAAATAAGGTTCTCCAAAGAGAACAGAGATTATTATTTGAAAGAGAACAAATGGATGGATGGGGACAGGAAAAAGACAAAGAACCTGAGCCCCAGAGATAAAAGTATTCCGTGTTTGCAAAAGTGCTGACACACACTCTGATACAAAAGAGTCAGAGGGGCACTGGGGGCTAAAACCGTGTAGAAAAAAAGAGGAAAAAGAATGGGGGCGCCTAGGTGGCTCAGTTGGTTAAGTGACTGCCTTCGGCTCAGGTCATGATCCTGGAGACCCGGGATCGAGTCCCACATCGGGCTCCCTGCTCGGCGGGAAGCCTGCTTCTCCCTCTCTCACTCTCCCTGCTTGTGTTCTCTCTCTGGCTATGTTTCTCCCTGTCAAATAAATTAAAAAAAAAAAAAAATCTTAAGAAAAAAAAAGAATGCCTGAAAAATATGCTTAAAATTATGTGTGGTAGTTGTAAAATGGATGAATAAATGGATGGATCGAATGAATGGATGCATTGAATTTGGTACAAAATGTTGCTATCTTCCATTATGAAATATATAGAGAGATGAATTGACAGGAAAAAGTGTGGAAATGTTTAGTACAATCTAAAATACCATAAGTAGGGGCACCTGGGGGGCTCAGTCGGTTAAGCATCTGCCTTTGGCCCAGGTCGTGATCTCAGAGTCCTGGGATGGAGTCCCAATTTGGGCTCCAGCCCAGTGGGGAGTCTGTTTGTCCCTCTCCCCCACCCCCCACTCATGCTGATGCATGTGCACACTCTGTCAAATAAGTAAGTAAAATCCTTAAAAATAAATAAAACAAAATACCACAAATACAACTGTGCCACCAGGTCAGGAAACTGTCAAGGTTTCCATTGTATTCTTTGGGGGTAAAGTTAAGTGGCTAAAACAGAGATCCTAAATACAGTGGCTTAACGCATATATAGCTGACCGTTGAATAACATGGTGGGTAAGGGTGCCAAGCGTCACCCTACGCAGTTGAAAACCTGTACAGAACTTCTGACTCCCCTAAACTGTCGCTACTGATAGCCTACTGTCTACTGGAAGCCTTACTGGTAACAAGTTGATTAACACGTCTTTGTATGTTATATGCATTATGTACTGTATTCTTACAATAAAGTAAGCCAAAGAAAATGTTATTAAGGAAATCAGAAGGAAAACACGCTTATATTGTATTGTATATATATTGTATGTGTGTATATATATATATATATATATATATATATATATATGATTTTTTTAAAAACCCTGCATATAAATGGACCCACACATTCAAACTAGTATGTTTAAGGGTCAAATGTACGAGTGTGTTTCTTTCCCGGTGGCAGAATTGAGGTGAGCAGCCCATGTCGCTAGGGCGAATGGGTCACACAGGCACCAAGATGTCTTCTGGCCGTAGCGTCCACCCCTCAGACTTAACAGCCAGCTGTTGGTGACACCTGGTGTCCTGGTGTCTTTCTCTTACAGACTTCTTATTTAGTCCATTAGACTCCGGAAGGGTTGAGGGCGATTGTTCACCTCCACACACCTTTGCCAGTATCTCTCGGAAAATAAAATGCTTTTATATTACCATGTACTTGAATCTTATTTTCATCAAAACATTGGAGCTGCAGCTTTAGATACTTGAAAAAATGAAAAATGTCTCCATGGAACCTAATTACCAAATTCAGGCTAAATGATTAACTCCATCGGCCTGACTTCCTGTCATTTTTTTTTTTTAAAATCAGACTTTATTCTTCAATTCAAATAAGCTGTTAACACATTTTGAGCAATAGAATAAAAACCACTGAGAGAGAAAGGAGGCAACAAATCTTATAAAAGCAGTTAAGTCAAGATTAAAAGGCTGTGATACTAATAGAAATTGTTCATTATGTAAATTTTTCCCATTTACTCATGTAATATAACAGTAGCTACAGTTTCAAGTTATTCCTGAAGAGAAGGGGAATCTAAAAGGAATGATACTTCTTTGGTAGATGTTTGTGCATCTGTAGCCTGAACTTTGGTGTTTGGAAACAAATACAAATCATGTATAAAATTAAGAAGAAACAATTCCATTAATGTTGTTAGACATACTGATCAAACCGTTTCCAAGTATTTAGTGAAAGGGTAAGGTCAGACTGAACATTAATTGATCTGGTAGCTAGGACACATTTTCTTTTTTTTGCTAACATGAAATAGTATATACTAAATATTTTCTAAGATGAAGTAAGTTCAAGACTGTACTAGAATATTGCATATGCCTGGATAATTATGCCTTTAAATACCTTTTTGTGTAAGACACACCACTGCTCTGAGAAGTCATGTAAACAATGACCACAGGCTTTGGTGAAATTTGCAAACTGTGGTTGTCTCCGAAAGCTTCCCTGGGCTGGTCTGGGCAGCTATGATTGTTTGGGGGTGCTTTTATAACTGGCTACCTCCTTCTAAGGATTATTCTTCAGCGTAGCTGGAAAAAATCGCTTTTACTTAAATACAGGACCAAAAAAGCACCAGTTAGATGGTTAATCTTTGTTACAGATGCTCTGATTGTCCTTTCTCCCCTCCCCATGAATATATCGTTCTATTTATGTCTTTTAAAATTTTTGCCAAGTAACTATTTGTAGTACAAAATTTAGTTTAAATGAATGTTCAAAAAGAAAATGAATGTTCAATGGTTAAATGGTTAAAATTACAAAAATTCTAGAGGTGCCTGGGTGGCTCAGTTGGTTAAGGGTCTGCCTTCAGCTCAGGTCACAATCCCAGGGTCCGTGAATAGAGCCTGATATCAAGACCCCCTACTCAGCAGAGGGGCAGCTTCTCCCTTTCACTCTACCTCCTCCCCTCCCCCCCTGCTTATGCTCTCTCTCTCTCAAATAAAATGTTTTAAGAAATTACAAAAATCCTAGAAGAAAACAGAAAAATTCATAGTGATCCTATATTTAGCCAAGATTTAACAAGACACACAGTAAAAAAACAAAAACAAAAACAAAAAAAAACCAAAAAACAAAAAACTCACCCAAACTCTAAGAAGAAACAATAAACTGGATGTCATCAAAATTAAAATTTTGTTCTTCTTAAAACCCTACTCCAAAAATGAAGAGTAAGCCTCAGACAGGGGGCAGACATTTGGATACTCTGATTTCTCATCCCCAGTCTCTCTTGTGAGTCATTCATTTTGACAGTAATCAAGAAGTGGAAAAGGTGGGGTCAGGAAGTGAAAACAGGCATTACTCTGCCCCCAATACTTTATAATAAACACATACGATTTCACAATGTCCCCACGAGGGCCAGTATACTCCATTCCTAACGCCGTAGTTCACCTTCAGAACAGTAAGATTAGCAATGGTAGAAGTGGGGTGCCTCGCTCAAGCACCCCACTACGGGATTCAAATAATAGTTCCAATAATCCCTTTGTTTGGAGCCCTGGAGATTTTTATACCCCAGCTCAGTGGACCTTAGATTTAGAATGGGTGAGGGGTGTGACTTTTCTTGCCAGAAGTGGGGGAAAGGTGGTCCTACAAGCCAAAGTGACGAAGGGAATCCTGTGCTATTAAGAAGGAGTGCATCTGGGAAGTTGAAGATCCAGAAATGCATTAAAAGCACCCATTTCCACGAAGCACTTGGACATCGCCACATGCACTGGTCTGCCTGCTGGAAACCCACTGCTCTAAGCCACACATCAGTTTGAATTCTTTCCTGCCCCTCTCCAGCCCAGCCATGGGCATGATGATTTCCACCTGTTCTCTTTCCTGTGCGTGCTATTCCATAACCCAGCTCCTGGGAACACACAGACCTGTTCATTCGATGCTCACTACCTGCCCCGGGCTGGGTCCTGTGCTCACAGATGCCTGGGTAAGATACGTTGCTGCCTCGCCCATCTCCTCACAGCACTACCCCAGGGCAGGAGCAAGAACGAGGTCTGGAAGTAGAGGAGATTGAGGCTGTGAAGATTGGACTAGTCTAGGGAAGGCCCCCCAAAGGAGACAGGCCCGGAGGGATGACGGATTTGCCCCCACCAGCGAAAAACAAGGAACCTGTCCAACATCTGAAACACTCAGCTGAGCCAGTTGTTAGAAAGGAGAACGTTTGGGAAATAACAGTGCTTGGGGATGGGTGCGTACGAGGTGTATGTGGGAACAGTGGCTGGAGAGAAGGCTGGTTCCCTTCGGGCACTCACTGTCATTAATGCATGGATTTCCTCGTATTTGTCTGCAATTGTACATTAGACTGATCGAGGGGGAAGACTAGTATCATTGACTGGTTTCTCCCCCCTGCACTGTAATCAAATATTCTGAGTGGTCTACGATGGCATCCGTAATTTAGAGGAGAGAGGTGATTTTGATGAGGGCTGCCAATCTTGGCAATTGGTCACCGAGGTAATTTTGAAACTATACACTTAAATGCTGACCATACCATTTCATTGTTCATGCTAAGGATTCAAGAAGTCCTTTTCTTTGCAGTTAGTTCACATAGCTAATCTTTCTCCACATCTCGTAGCTTGTCCTGCAGAGACACATCGCGCCTTGGCTAGGGGTTCCCATTGACAACCCACAACCACCTCCAAGCCCCCAGTTTCAAAAGAATGACGGTTCATCAGTTTCTCGAGTACGGAGTTCTTAATGAATGCGTAAGGGAGACAAAACCTGTCTCCTTCTCTGCTGGTTCCAAGGGAAACACGAAAATGTTCCAGACGGGACAGTTTAACCATGGTCGAGGCTGCTCAAGGACGCAGCTGGGCACACACAGTGCCTTCCTATCAAATAATCCAGGGAAACTGGGGTGAGTTTTTGTCAGCTGGTTGGTAACCTTTAGCAGTTTCACCATAACGTACAAGTTTTTAACTTTGCATCATGTAGATTTGTGTCCTTTCACTCCTGGTCAGAGGGAGCTCATCTCCACCTTCTTCATTCATGAACATTCAAGAGTCAGATACACAGCAAGCCAAATGTAAACCATCCCAAACGAAGTCCTTGCCTTGCATTTCTAGGTCACCCACCAGGTGGAGCGGCAGGCTGGCCATTTGTATTTGTCTGATTGACCTTCCCAGTAGGAGCCTCTCCAATTCTTTCAGCATTTTTTTATTCTGCCGATCCTTTCCTTTACCTCTGATCCAGTGGTTTTCATCATTCTTTTTTAAAAGATTTTTTTTTAAATATTTTATCTATTTGACAGAGAGAAACACAGCCAGAGAAGGAACACAAGCAGGGGGAGTGAGAGAGGGAGAAGCAGGCTTCCCGCGGAGCAGGGAGCCCGATGTGGGACTCGATCCTGGGTCTCCAGAATCATGATCTGAGCTGAAAGCAGTCGCTCAACCAACTGAGCCACCCAGGCGCCCCTAAAAGATTTTAAGTCATCTCTGCACCCAACATGGGGCTCGAACTAATGACCACAGTCAAGTTTCAGAGTCACAGGTTCTACTGACTGGACAGGTCAGGAGCCCCTAATCCCATGGTTTTCAATTAAGTGCTATTACAATCCTCCATGGAGCTTTAAAAAAAAATTCAGATGTCTGGGTCTTAACCCAGACCTTCTTGACACTCTGGGGTGAGGGCTGGATATGCATGCATTTCAGGAATACCTACTGTGCTTTCTGAAATGAGTTCCTTGGTAAAAACTCCTTCCTAATTCATTTAGTTTCCCTGTCCATCACTCACCACCAACCGGGTCAACCTTAATTCCTCTTCTCAAATTCACCCTCCACCCCACAAGCCCATCTCTGATTCTTCAAAGTGGGAAAAATACTAACTCCTATGAGAGTTTTAAAACATGATGGACATTTTAAGTGATGAAGATTGTGGTTAACCAAAGAAACTGGTTATTGTCTGAAATAATAAAAAACAGGAATTCTTAAAAAAAAAGAAAAACACCAGGAATTCTTTTTTTCTTTTATATATGAGGTTTAATTAATAATTCAGCTTCAGGAATAAAAATAACTTCTAAAATGAGAGTATAAACAGTTTGTTAAGTGTTTTTTAGAGTTTACTTCTCTTCTTCATTTATTTGCATATAGTACTGATCCATTCTCTTGCCTGAATGTTGTAAAGAAATTAAGAGTTTAGGAGAATGAGCTACCTACTCCCATCCTAAAACACCACAGATGCCCTAGCAGCCTCAAAGGCAGACGACTTTCTAGTTTTCCTGTAATGTTTATGGCTGGAATATAGCACTTGCTTGAAGTAAAATAGGGAGTCAGAGTTCACCCCAAATGTGACCCCAGTAGTGTTTTGCATTAAACTCATGGGCTTGGATATTTTAGGAACTCGCCAACTACCTTCTCCTTAATAAAATGAAGCACATTAAATTCAACGTATCAAGGTTGAGGGTTCTAAGTGAGCCAATGTAGTAAAAGCCGTTATGAATGGAAAATACGACATTTCTGTTGCTGGAAGTCTATAAAAATCGGAGGAAACAGACTTTAGGTAAGAAGCACATTACTGCCTTTTCCAGTAACACTGTAATTGCTGTTCGCAACTGTTTTTTGTTTGTTTCCAACTCCTTCCCTGATCATTGAGGGCAAAGATATAAAAAGAATTCCTGCTGTATTCTCTACAAGCTGTCAACAGGATGAAGAGGGGAGGGGGCAGTTATAGCAGACGGCAGCAGGAGCAGAAAAAATGACTGAGCACTGACAAGATCGAGACGATGCTGCGAGCTTGTGGGGTGCCCTCTGCGATGAGGCTTCCGATGCAGACAGAGCCAGACTCAGACATGTCACGGCCAGTCACAGCGGCGAACGCACCCCACAGGTTAGCAAAAACATCTAGTAAGTCCTACTGTGTGAAATGAGTTAGCAAACGAATTAGGGAAGAACTTACCTCTGCCCTTGTTGAGAATTAATTCAGCCTTTCCTACTGTTTCCTACGAACTCCTTCTCCTTACCAGGTCACGAAACCCCAAGTAGAAAAGTCCTTCCTGGAGAGCTGTAAGAGTCCCAGTTCCTGAACTGTCCCCTCTTAGAACTGCCACTACACATGCTTGTTCATGTAAAAATGTAGTGCTTCGGTATGGGAGCCTGGGCTAACAGGCTCTAGAGAAAGCACAGAGACTGGAATCAATCAAAAATCCTCAAAAACTCATTCAATCTAGTGTTCTTATTTTCTCACTGGCAATCAAACTGACTTTCTTATTTCCTGAGGAGGTCCCTACTCTGGAGGATAAAGAAGGCATTGAAACCCACTCACTGACTACACGACCCTAAATGATAAAGAACCGACTATAATCTCTACTTGAAAAGTTTTCGGGACAAAAGACCTTGCGGGTACATGGTTTTTATTCCCTGGACAATACTAAATTCAAATATACCTAATCTTTGGATAAGCAAGAAAGTAAAACACTAATATCCCCAACCTGTTGCACTAGGGCTGATCATATCAACATATTAAACATGAAGAATATTTTTAAAGTATCCAACATTTAGTGAATTAGTGATTTTTTTTTCCCTGATCTTGAATTTTGGGTATTTTGCAATCTCCCATTTTTTACTTTTCTTCTGTCGCTGGAGCCTCCTAATTTCACACCACTTGAGTAATCTGCTGTCTTATCAAAGAAACAAACAAAAATCTGATTATCTCACTGAATTCACCTACAAATCCAGAAACAAGAGAAACCTACTTAATGAAAGATGCTACCCCGTGCAACCGTAGAAACTTCGTTTCAGCCATGCCACACTGCTGGCAAACTACGGAACTGCAAACGATTTTCTCTCTCTTAACTTAATAAAGCTTGTCAAAGGTTCCAGGAAACCAACTGTGACTTCAGCTTTTATTGCCTTCTGATGGGATCAGTGAATACAGAGCCCCGGCCTCACAGATCACTCTCCCCGTACAGGGCGGAGGAGAAGGCGGTGTAATCCAGGGCGCCGGGCACGCTGCCTGGGCCTGAGTAGGCAGGCATTCTCTTGATGCAGTACTGGGCCTGATCCGGGGGCAGCTCTCGACGCAGCTCCTCCGCCAGGATGTACGGCTGGAAAAAGACACACACGAGGGTTTGTAAGCTTAACTGCAGAACATGCTGGAATATATGTGGTTATAATACACCGTGGCTTGCATTTGTTTAGTTTAAACAAAGGATGAAAGGCAGGGGGTCTAACGAGCATGGGAGCGGAGGACCCACACAAGGCTGCATTTCACTGCTAAGAGCCATTCTGCA
The DNA here is from genome assembly GCA_004023965.1 of Spilogale gracilis. NCBI lineage: Eukaryota > Metazoa > Chordata > Mammalia > Carnivora > Mephitidae > Spilogale > Spilogale gracilis. Next base: position 121,912 of record PITA01004311.1, read on the forward strand.
AGGTGGTTTCTTGGGGCCAGCAGGACATTGAATGGGCTTCAGAAAGGCAGAGGGAGGACCATCATCAATATTGCTCAAACTGAGCCACCATGCAAGTGAAAAACACTATGACCTAAGAATCACACTGGAAAGATAAATGGATGGTTGGTTTATATCATCTGCTGACAAGACTATAGAGACAGTTAACATGATCAACGTTTTCTTTCTTTCTTTTTTTTTTTTTTAATATATGTGATATGTGTTTTTAGAAAATGGGGTCATTTTTCTACTCAGTTTATTAAAAAGCTAATTCTGCCACTGGAGGAAATCTCTCTGTAAAGCAAAATAAATCGACACTTAATAATGGGATGTATGTATTTTTTTTTTTAAATGTCAAATGTCTAATAGGAAACAGGCTAATTCTGGTAAAACAGATTGGTTGGGTAAGAGGCAAAATAAATAAGTAGCAAACATGCTTAACTTATAGTGGGGTTTTCTGGGGAGATGGGTGGGTTAGGTGAGCTTTGGTTTATCACCTCCTGATCTGATGGACTCTCTCCCTCTACCCCCCCATCCTTAGGACACGGGACTAATTTTAAAACGGGCGTTATTGTTGTGAGAATAATTTATCTTGTCTGATGTTGTAAGGTAATAAACAGGGCTCTGCTGATGTTAACATGCTAAATTCCTCTTCCCTCTCAGCCAGAACACAGTTAAAGAACCCTATTCCATACTGAATTTATACCTACTAAGATGTGGTTATTGTTTAGGGAATGAGAGTTGAAAATTTTGAACTTGCTATTAAACTCCTACTTAATTTCTAGGCTACACATAATGCAAAGCTTGCCAATAGTTTAAATGACTGAATGGCTGTATTTAGCGTGGCTTCTGGAGTCCGGCCCAAAGTCAGGGTCACGCATCCCTAGGAAAAGGTTCAACAGTATCTGAATTGTGCGATTTCTTCTCTCTGAGTCATATCTCCTGACCCAGAATGTAAAATGGAGTTTAACCAGTGAAACACACACACAAAACTCTATAAAATATGCACCGGGTTCCTTCTGTCAAACTCCCTGGGAGGCCCACACAAGTGCCAGGAACAGAATGTCTGCGTTTTCTCCATTCTGTGGGGGCCATTGTTAGATTTACTTGCAGCTTTCTGAATTCAATGCTGATGTGGTACAAAGAACACTAATATCGAAGTGGTTTTTACTTGGCAACGCTGTTCCTTGCTTTACTAGAACAATGCCATGAGCTCCTACAACAGCAGAAGGAGAACTGTCACTTCAGACCTTATCAGAAGCCAGGATCCGGAAGGAGGCGATGACCTGCTCGGCCGTGTCAGTGTCGGCCGTCTCCCTCGTCATGAAGTCGATGAAGGACTGGAAGGTGACAGTGCCCTGTCCATTAGGATCCACCAGGGTCATGATGCGTGCGAATTCGGCTTCGCCCTGAGGTGAGGTTACAAAGAAACATGTGCTTCAACAGGACACAATCCTCAACAGTGCCGTTGTCCTTCCTTTTACTCCTGCCGTGCAAATTCCTCATGGTTTGAAAACTCAAATATTCCCTGCATTTCCCTTCAGTCTTTGGAACAGATTCCCCAGAGTGGCAACTTAAGTTTATAGCTATCAAATGATGTTACAAGTTGCTGTAACATGAAGCCAAAAGCTCCCAAATGTCGCAATTCCTTGCTCTCTCTGCCCATGTAGCCTTCAGGCCTGAACGTCCTTCTGGAAGAGAAACTGAGAGCGAGCGAGAGAGAGAGCCTTTCCTCTGACCACAACCAACAAGGGTAACGTTGCTGAGTAGAAGGCGGTTCAGAACATGGCTCTCGTGATTTTTATTTTAAGGGTCTGAAAAGAATCAAAGCAGCTCATGTTCAAAATACACATTAGAGTCAGAGGGAAAAGCCCTTTGAAAATCATCGGGCGACCAAAAGCCATTGAAGTGTATACACTTGATTTGGGGTAACTATAGTTTGCAATCAAGCTGCTTTAAAAAGTTCATGTTTCCTTCCTCTACTAGGAAAAAAAAAACCCTGACCAATTACGAACAACAATATATGTTCTAGTTCTGTGAATTGATTTTTATATAAGAGCAGGAATCTTCAAAAAGATCACCATATACAATGAAAGGGAACTGATCCCAAATGCGCTACCACACGCTAAGCTAGTCATCTCCTGTAACATAAGCCCAAACTCAAGAAAATAGCCAATCCTTGTAAAATTTTAACGTGTGCCTTACCAAATCGTAACCCATGGAAATCAGGCAGGCTCTGAAATCCTCGTGATCCATGAGGCCGTTCTTCCTCTGCCAACAAATACAAAGAGAAGAGACGCTGAAAATTAGGGATAAGGCGAGCAAGTAAATCGAACAGAACAGAATCCAGGAAGAGAAGGGCCCCGTAGAGCCCTGCTGAGGAGACAGGAAAGGTCACCCCCGACTTATAAGAGGATAGAGCCAACACAGGGATGTTACGAAATAGTTTCCAAATAGTTTCTTAACAAGGAAAAAGGAGGGAGAGGGGGATAACCTCCAGGCAAAAATGACAGAAGAATACACATTCACGACAGCCACAGAAAACAATCCCCACAAGAACGGCCCAGTGGGGAACCAATTACTGCCACATACTGATGATACAGCCCCAAGTGTTCTGAGAAACCATCAGGCTCTCATGGGCCCAGGGGGTCCCCACCTGCGAAGCTCCCCCTGAATGACAGCACTGCTAGAACTCAGGCCCAGGGACCCCACAAGCACTCTCAGGTTTGTAGGCTGGGATGGCGTGACCCCTCCAGGCGTCACAGCCTCCCCACAAGAACGTCAGGAGCGTCTGCCAGAGTGAGCAGGAAGGCCCACACAGACGATGACCACCGCTGAAAAAAGGCCAAGTCGGGACGAACAGCGACCCCTACTCTACAGACACCGAGTCATCAACAGAAAGCCCAAGACCCAAGGGACGCTCACGCTGTGCTGAGACCCTCTGCTCACTTCCCCTCCCTGCCTCCAACCGTCCCGTCCAACCTCACCAAGGCGGCCGCACACCCTTCCTGAAGCACAGCCACGATAGTGGGAAGTCTACACTCTAAAAGCTCTGGTAAGGGCTCCCTAGGGCCCGCCTGCTGTGCCCTCTATTCACTGCCTCACTATTCAACAGAAGATGAAGAGAAATGGATCTGCATCCCTGACCGGTCCCTACAACCTCAAGTACACTTCGTTTCCCCCCAAACATATACTCCTTAATATCTAAACACTTTTTTTTTTTTTTTTTAAACTTGGCAGGTTCTGCGTTGTCCTCCTCTGGACCGGAGTTGCCAAAGACAATCTCATTATCTTGGATTCAAATATCCATGCCCATTCTTTATACATCTCAGACCCTCATCAAAGACTACAGTCTGAACTCTCGAACAGGTCTGAACCTGGCTGTGTAGCCCAGAGACTTGTTTTTTGCGGGGGGTGGTGAGGAGGGACAGAGAGAGAGAGAGAGAATCTCAAGCAGGCTCCACCCCCAGCGCAAGCCAGATGCGGGGCT